>ML816649.1:0-34968 GCA_009831015.1 Picea engelmannii
GATTGGTCCATGATCTCTATTTAAAGAGCATGGAGGGTCATTTGCCGAATGATCGATTGTGAGAAACTCTCTTGTAAAATATCTCTGTAATCTTTTTCTTTGCATTAATAAACTGCTCCAAGTGGCCGCGTTGGCTGGGGCCATGAATGTTTCCTAGTAGGGGTTTTACCACGTGAAAACATCATTGTGTTGATCTTTGATCTGGTTATGTGAGTGGTTACTGAAGGTGTTCGTCCTCTGTTGGAGTACCTGTGCTGTCGAACAATCCTCCATATCTGGGTTATGCGTGAAAAGTTATAGCTTATGAAATTTGCAATTTTTTAATTCAATTGTGCCCTGTTCTCAGTAGTGCAATTTATCTCACAGGTGATTTTTTGCTACATGTAGAAGAAAATCAGTAAGGAATCAAAAAAACATTTGTATAAGAAACATATAGAATTTATTATTGTGAATATACGTCAACTTTCATATTTGAAATCATATGCTTCAGTCAAATTCTATATAAATATGGAATTGATAACTTTGCACTTTTACATTTTCTTTTGACTAGAATTTTTAGCGAAAATTGGCTATCTCCCAAATAGAGTGAAAATAGGAAAAAAAGCCTCAAGACAAAGTTATCTAGATTGATGTGTATGTAAAATGTCGACTAGGGATTTTTTTTTGGATTGGTGATTTGAGGTCCCTCTTCCTCCTCCGAAGATTTAAAAAATCCATGAAACGCGCCCGATAATAATGAATTTTGCCTTGTTTGAGTATCTCCACACCAACCCCTTTTGAATTTTTCCAGGATCCCAAATGGGTATCATCATGCTTGCTTTTTGGACTTCCTCCAAAAATTTCACCTTCATCCGAGCCTCAATTATTGAGCACGAACCAGATCTTGAAAAACTATTAATTCATGTTTTCAGAAAATTTAAGCAGAGTTGTCTAATGCCCCTTACTGGAATTTTTGTATCCCTTGTCACTGCGGACATGCCCCTTAAATTTCATCTGATTCTGAGTTGAAATGCTCTTGTTATGTCCAAAACAAGTTTTTGGGTCAAGACTTTTTTTGTAAATTGTCTATTTTTGTTGATGTGGCAATTTGGATGACATGGGATGGCACATGGTTGTTGATGTCCATGTGTCATTCCTTGATTCAGCCATGCCATCATCCTCTCCCTTCATCGATGACTGACTTATTTCTTCCATTGACGATCGACAATTTACTTTGCATTGGTAATCAATGATTTTCTTTGCATCGACAAATTCCTTACTTCATAGAATTTTGTTGAACTCTAATCGCTCCATTGACGATCGACAATTTTCTTCATTGGTGATTTTCTAAAAAATCATACTTTGTAGAATTTTTCCGAACCCTGATCACTTCCATCGGTCATCGACAATTTCCTTTGAAATATGTTTTGTTCCCACTTCGACGAACTTTGAAAAGCTTGATCGACGATTGGTGGAATTCTTTTCACATTCTCAAGCTTGTTTAACTTAAGAAATTTTTGACCAACCACGTGATGGATTTGGACCATTGATCTCAAGATCAAAAGAGATCTCAGTTGTTGATTCTTCAACCCTTGCCAAACTTTTCCGAACTTGTAGATGGATCTCAATCGTCGATCTACTAAACTTCACCAAACTCTGAAGATGAATCTCGACTGTTGATATGCTAAAATTCACCAAACTCCGAAGATGAATCTTGACCATTGATATGTGATTGCAAATTTTCTTCCACTTTTCTCCATTGTCAATTAATGATTTCCTTCAAAATTTCATTCAAACTTCATTGAACTCCGAAAAATCCATCGGCGATAAACGATTTTCTTCTAAGTTTTGTTCGGACTTCGCTGAAACTCGCCTAACTCCAAAAACTTAGAAGTTTTTGACCAACCCCGTGATGGATTTGGACTATTGATCTCAAGATCAAAAGAGATCTCAGTTGTTGATTCTTCAACCCTTGCCAAACTTTTCCAAACTTGTAGATGGATCTCGATCGTCGATCTACTAAACTTCGCCAAACTCTGAAGATGAATCTTGACTGTTGATATGCTAAAATTCACCAAACTTCGAAGATGAATACTGACCATTGATATGTGATTGCAAATTTTCTTCCACTTTTCTCCACTGGCAATTAATGATTTCCTTCAAAATTTCATTCAAACTTCATCGAACTTCGAAAAATCCATCGGCGACAAACGATTTTCTTCTAAGTTTTGTTCGGACTTCCCTGAAACTCGCATAACTCTAAAAACTTAGAAGTTTTTGACCAAATCTAGGATGAATACATGCCTTCGATCTCAAAATCAAATGCAACCTCGACTGTTGATTCACCAATTCTATGCCATGACCTTTTCCTTCCACCATCATGGTGTTTCCAATGTGGACCCTCTCAGTGCACATCATGAGTATAGTCTGCGTCATCATATGTATGCAATTTTTCCAAAATCCCAAAGATTATAATTTTTCCTTTTTTAAAAGTTTTATAATTTTTTTGATTTTTTTTTTAGGCTGAAAATGTGATTTTCTTTTTTAGCTTCCATGGGAGCTTTGAACTTAGCTTCCCATGGTTGAACTCGACCCTCTGACTATCAATTTGGCATCCCCTTGCCAAATTATGTGTAGGTTTCACCCAAAAAATGGGAATTTCACTCTCAAATTGACCGTTTTTCCCAATTTCAAAACATATTAAATCTGCCATGATGGATTTACCAAATTTGCGTGGGGTTGGGGGGAGAAGATTGTGTGACAAAATTCCTATAGAGTAACAAAATATGAGACCAAAGGTTGACCCTATTAGGTGTAATTCTGTACCAAGGAGAATGGTGTGAGGTCATGCTTGAAAAGATGGGTCTTTCCTTCATGTAGGAAAAAACATTCACCCCCAAAAGTGCATAGGACCGCCATCATTTCTACCAACCAAGGATGCCTAAGGATAAGGTTGTAATCAATATCAACATCGAGGAAGGATAATTAAGTTGAGATAGTTTGGTCCCAAGTGTCAATGTGAGGTTGAATTCCTTGATAGGTTTTCTTAGACATGTTGAATCCCCTACATGTTTGATTACCCGAATGAAGATTGGGGAGGCGAAGGGATAAATAAATAGGAGTGGTCTAAGATTAAGGGCACATATAGGATATACAACAATTTGTTTGATTGGAGTGTCTAGATAATGGATCTCTATGAATCAAGGGATAACCATGTTGAAGTTTCACTTGACATCCGAGGGAAACTTAGAAAGGTTGAAGGAGAGAGATGGGTCTTGTAAGGGTGCAAAATTGGGAGAAAAATCCATTGAGGTTTAAATGAGAAAGTCACATTGCTCAGGAAAAAAGTACATGACATCCACGATAGAGATCCTAACACTTTGGTTAGACATGGATGGAACAAGGGAGTAACATCATAAAGGGGGAAGTTGAAGTCGAAGAGGTTAGAAGTTAACATGGGGAGGAGGATGGGGACATGTTCAACTAGATTGGGTGTGGTCCTTGTTGAATACCTAGAGACCACTTGACCCAATTGAACTAGAAAGCAACCATTTGAGTTGATCATATGAGGGTTTCAAGGGTATCCAACCATCTGACATGAAATATCGTAATGGAAGGGAAACTCGATGAAAATATCAGTCAATTGTAGCACATCATAAACATGATTAAGTTTGAATAAGGATATTATGTGAGTTTTACCCATGTCTCTAAGTATATTTGGTTCTCCAAGTTGAGGTTGGTTTGCACTCTTACATTGCTTTCTTCTACTATTTGTGGTGTTTTGAGAAGGTACCTTATTGAATTTTCACCATTTGTGAGGATTTATTTTGAGTGTGCACTCTTGTCTTTGGATTTTAGTTCAATCATGTCTGTATAGTTGAGGAAATGATTGTCTTTGGATTGGGAAAATAGGTTTTGTAGTGAAGTTATGATGAATTTTATCCCTTAAAAGGGTGCAACACTACATGTATACTTGGAATAGGATGAATACCTATATATTCCCATGTCAAGGAATTGAATGAAAAGGGATGTGCATAGCCTAGGTAAGGGTTAATGAGGTATAGGTGGGATATATGATATAAAGTAAAGGAGAAGAAAGCATAACGAGAGGGGAAAACATTTAGTCAAGCAAGGTAGAGGTTTGAGAAGAACTTTGTTATCACCTTAAAATTTCTCACTTGCACCATTTTGAGTAATTTTACCAAAATATATCAATCTGGTATGCATAAATGTCATACTCCACGCCATTCCACCATCATATGACCTCAAACTTGTCAGAATCAGCTGAGTCAACTCCTAAGTTTGACCAAAAGTGGTAAGCATGGCAAAAAAGTGCACATGGATAGTGAAAATGAAAGACCATAAACTACACTGCCCAAAAAGACATTATTTTTAATTATTTTCTTTCCCAATCAATGCACTCAAGTTGTCGTGATGAGATGTTAGTTACATGTGGACCATGTCAAACACTAATTTCTATTTTTAACCTTTGATCCAATCATATTTAACCACTATAAGGAAGACCATGTCAAGGGGGTTATCCACTACACAACTATACATAAATCCATTGATGTGACTCATCCATATCAATCCATATAAGTAAGGTTATGATGTCGGAATTCCACTAGGATCTTGAGGATCTCTTTCTCTTGATCCCATATTTTAGGATCTTTACCTTATTTATCAATCAGGGTTGGAGTTGGAAGCACACCAAGGAAGCAAAGGGCCCATCCCAACGAGGGGTTTTGGAGCCCATATGACTTTAGCAAGCTCATCCACATGAGTTTTTACTTTACCTATTCATTGTGTTAATGGAAATCTCACATTATTTCAATTCCTCGTTCATATTAAGTAGGATTTTTTTTTTATTTTTAATTTTAACACTTGTATGATCTAGGTTTTGATACATACAAGAATATCTATGGTTTTATTGCTAGACACTTTAACCATTTGTCTGTGTATAAATTCACAACCATTGAGCTTAAGGGGTTATTTCTCACCATTGTGAAAAATACCCACTAATAGACTGACAACTCCATTGGGGATTTCATCTAAATCTTCTTTCCTGGTTGTGGGTGTGCTTGTTCACCCTGTATAACTTACATTCATAGTGCTTAAACTTAATGATGTTTTATATGTTTCTATTTTTCACTGTGTTAGTCAAGTTCTTTGGTAAAAAAACATTGTTTCACTCTCAGGTGTAGCTTAGTAACTTCACCTCTCAGTTTTAGGTACACTGCATTTTTGGCCAAATTTTTGTACTAGTTTAACACAATTTTTGGCCATTTTTCTACATCGTCTCAATGTAGATTCTCCCTAGTTTTATGCACTCGTTTATTGCAGATTTTTTCCATTTTTCGGCATTGGTCCAGTGCAATTTTGGCCATTTTTTTGCACTATCTCCAGTTTCCAATTTTTTTTGGTATTCTGATTCTGTATTGTTATAAACAAACTCCTTGTAGGGTTGTGTTGGGATGATAGGAAGTTGGTGTTGTACTATGAAGTAATTTTAGGGAAATATTGTAGGTAGATAAGTGATCTCTTAGGGTTCCTAGTAGCTTTCACTTTTAGGGATTCTGTTTGTTGCATTGCATCTTTCTTATTCAACACACTTATTTCACAACCTTTGCTTTCTCTAGTAGTTACTTTAATTTGCTTTAAATTAAAGAAAGATTGGATGGAGAAAACTTCCTTTTTTGCCTTAATATTTGTCCTTAGTTTAATACTTTATGTTCGAAGCATTTTTCTTTACAATTTCCAGCTTTCTCTTTACTTATTTTTCAACTTTCAATCCTTATTTATTTTCTATTTAATGAAACCTTTCATTTCAAAGGAAAAGTTGATTAGTTAAAGAAAATAACCTTTGTTGTTTCTAGTATTTGAATTATTTAGTTTAGATTTTCATTTTGAACTCGCTTAGTCATATCAATCCTAACACTGAGCTACGTTGAAATATAGTTTTTCTTATTGTATTTATTTCTTTAGTATCTATTGTATATAAATCCTAACACAAGTATCCAATTCTTTAGTATTTGTCTTCCATTGAACTAGTATTTCAATTTCAACTCTCTTTCATTGTAATCATTTATGTTTCAAACATATTTCATTTTGAAGTTGGTTATGCCAAAAGTACACACACTTGAATCCCTAATTAAATGCTTGGTTTATGACCCCAATCTTAGCCTAAAATCAACCACCCAACTTAACTCATTAGATCCCCACTTGGGGCTAATTTTTTTTTGTAGCTAATTTAAGGTTGTGGGGATAGGAATCCAAATAATTTTCCACAACCATTCACATCTGAAATGTAGTGGTTGACTAGTTAGGGAACTTAAAATGCTTTCTATCGGATATGGTCAAGACCGGTTTAGCAATAGGTGCTCTTTTCAGAGTGGATAATACTAAGGTTGGGATCAAAGGTTTGCTTGAGAATCCTATCTCTTTCAATACGAAAGATCCCCCAACTATTGGATTTCACCTTGAAGGCAAGGTAACATGTTGCACATAATTGTGAAGATGTATCTTAGTGACCATTCTACTAGGTTCCTATTTGGGTGGATTTTGTAGGAGGGAGGTCACCCGAGACATATTTCTATAGTCCATTGGGATTTTATCACCCTTTGTCTCCTAATTATAATTGTCTCATTCGTACCTTCACTCATTTCCATGGTAGATTTTAGCACCTCTCATGGTAGGTGTTTGGAAGACCCTAATTATTCTCTTTGTTCTCTTTCTTCGATGGTCCCTATAAGAATTTAGTAGAAAGGGTTTGAAAGAGTTATTATCTAGACCTATTTGAGTGCTTTTACATTGTCTCTTAGCTATAATATTTATCTTTCATAGGACATAAAATTTAATTAGGACATTAAAATTGTGATTCAAACACACTTGATATCACTTGTTGCACCACCTGACCATGTAGTATATGTGTTTGATTATTTATTTCTTGGTTATTTTCTTTTGTGACTCTAGTTACTTGATATATTAATTGCACCATTGCAAGATGTATTTACACCTAGGAACCATTGCACCTGTAGGACACTATCTCGTAGACTCCGAGGCCTTCCTCCATTAGGAATTCACATTCATGTTTTATCTCCTACTCAATGGGTTAGATTTGAACATTCTCTCCCTTTCTCAAGATCATTATATTTTAATTTGAAAAGCTACTCTTCCTTAGAATCGAAACTGTCATCCCCTTCAAGGCCATCTACCTAGAGTTAGTCTCCCTTCAACTAATTTACCTCCATATACACTGTCTACAACCTTAGTTCCCATCATGGTGGGAACTAATCCAACTCAAAATTAACCTCAAACACAAGATCAACCCACTTTACCTTATATGGTTGGGTTGAATCTCACATATTTAACCAAACTCATATATGATCCTACTCAACATGACACTACTTGGAAAACCATGTTGACCAAGTTTCCCTCTAATATCCCTAAGTTTTAAGGTTGTGCAAGAGTGGACCCCTCGAATCAAATCATGTTGTTTCACCTTTGGTGCCCATTAAATAGTATCACCGATGAATTGATTAGACATAGGTTGTTTCAATGAACAGTCACAGGTGTGGCCACCAAATGGTATATTGATCAACCTGCCAATACCCACAACACCTTTCTGTGTTGGAAATTGTGTTGTCATTGATGTCAAAGGATGCCATTGATATCATAGGCAAGGGGAGACTGCCTATTGTCAATGATAAGGGGAGACTATGTCTCTATGAGCTGATAAAATTATGCATATTTAATTATCATTGATGTCACTTATGAGTGACTCCCTGAGAAAATGAAGGCAGGTAGACTATGAACAATAAAAAATGACCCTACAAATGACATGTCCAAGGATCGAACAATAACTAGTAACATGAATCCATGGATAGACAGAGGATTCATTTAGACTGCTACAACCAAAGAGGAGACCAAGAAGCATCCTGCGTGGCTATGTGTGAATAAAGGCAAAGAGGAACGAAACAAAAACAAAGGAAACATCCAAAATATGAGTCGAACCAGAAAGAGGAAGAAGACAATGTTCTTTTTGTTTATGAGGCTTTGTCAATAGTCAATCCGAAGTAGGACAAGATATAGAAGGTGAAGAGTTATGTGGTAGAGTAATCACAAATTGATGAAGCTTGACGACACATAGGGATAAATTCTATGCATATAATGGAGATGTGTCTAATCCTTGGTGGTGAGAATATGAGCGATCATAGTTGGAATATGAACTAGATACAAACCCGAGTGGTAATAAGTCTGGTAAGAAAGTCGAAGTAAAAAAATTTAAAGGCACAATAGAATATTTCTGCAAAATGGTGTATCCCACATTCGTTGGGAAAACTAAGTTCAAAGGGATTCTAATAAAAACGTAAAAGAACATAGTTTGAATGTGAATGAAGATTCATGGAACCATGAAAAATGTGTTAACTTTTGTCATAGAGAACCGTGGACCAAGAATATGATAAATTCTGACCGTTCATCTCCATAGATCAACTGTTAAGCTCAAATATTGGGGTATGATACTTGGTGGGCCAGCTCAACCATGTTAGTGCCATGATAACAACCTCATTAGCGTGTCCATTTAGATGAATGCCACATCAGAGGAAGTCCACGTGCAGTGCCATGTGTCAGGACATGTGTCGATGCCACATCATCTAGTGTATATGAAGAAGACGTCCATGTGGAAGCCACCTTATCTACAAGATCAACATAAGAGATATCAAAAAATGACTAAAGTATAAAGACATCATTGAGATAGTGAGCACGACGAAGAATCGAGAGTATGTGAAGAAATGAGTGCGAACCTATGGACCCGTGATGAGATCTTGAAAATGACTAAGTACCAAGAATCGGTTGGACAAAGATATCTCCAGAAATATATAAGTATCAAGAGTCGATCGGTTAGACGAATGAGGCCAACAAGAGAAGAAAGAAGATGTATCGCAAACTCACGGTAGGAGTTAAAAAATCAACTAAGAATAAGAGACCCACAATAGGAGTTCGAAAATTGACTAAGTGTCAAGAATCGGTCGGACGGACGAGGTCACATATATAGAGTCAGGAAAATTTCGTAGACCCACAGACCCATGCTAAGATTTTGAAAAAATTACTAAGTACCAAGACATTGTGGGGATAGTGAGCACGTCGGAGAATCAAGAGTATTTGAATAAATGAGCATGAACCTGTGGACCTGCGGTGAGAGTTCGTAAATTGACTAAGCGCCAAGAATAGGTCGGATGAACGGGGTCACAAATATAGAGTTAGGAAAATTACGTAGACCTGTAGACCTTTAGTAATATTTCTAAGAGTTGGCTAAGTATCAAGAATGAACAAGTACCAAGAGATTTCGAAAAAATGTCTAAGTATGAGGAATCGATCGGATGGCCCAGTAGGTTTCCACTTGTCATAGATCAGATGAACCATAGGGTGAGATATCCGATGACTCATGATGTCTCGTAGACTCACGGTGAAATATTAGAAAAGTTTCTAAGTATGTGTGCAAAGTGAGTGCGGAGGAATGTGAAGGTGCATTTTGGAGGCTATGGAAGCATGAAAATATATGCCTTAGACCCGCAGAGAAATGATTGGAAATGCATCTAAGTATAGGTGCAAAATGAGTGCAGTGGAACATGAAGGTGCATTCTATAGGCCGCGAAGGTATGAAAAGATATGCCTTAGACCCACAGTGAAACCATCAAGATAACATATCAACAAACAAGCCTAATCCGAGACCTGGTCGGATGATGGCTATGAGATAAAGGATTGAACTGTATGAGAACTGGATCAACAGTCGAGATCAATTCGAGGTCCATATCACACAACGAACATGCATCAAGGATGTGTTATGTGTTGATATTGACAGGGAATCCGATTGCTGACTGTGATCTAATCAAGGATGACTGAACGATCAATGAATGTTGAAGCTATGTTGCATGTGCTAATGACCGATGAATGGGATCAACAACTGAGATTTAATTGAGAAGAAAATCCAACGGTTGTTGTGCATCGTGTTTGCATGGTGTGTTATCGAGGATAGTTAAGTAGATTGATGGTTGTGATTGAATGAAGGTCCATATCGAACAACGATGGCACGTTGTGGTTACATGTGGTCCTGATATGCTAAAGATGATTGAAGGTCGATATCAAATCAAGGATATATTGGACGAATACTAATCTCTAAGAGCACATTGTATGTTTTGGTGGAAAATGAAATAAGTAAACATTGGAGATTGAATCTTAATGAGATTCGAATGGAGGTCCATATCGGACATCGACTATGTGGTGTGGTTACATGTGGTCCTGATATGCTAAATAATATTGAAGGTAGAGATCAAATGAATGATATATTGGAATACTGTTGAGCTCTAAGAGCGTATTGTGTTTTTTGGTGGACAATGAAATAAATCATCAGTGGAGATTGAATCTTAATGAGATCCGACGACTGTTGAGCATCATGGTTCATGCTTTGTCTAGAGAGAGGATGGTGTGTGATGGAAGGAAATTGAAGACCGAGTCTAAAGAATCTTTTTGCAGAATGATTCAAGGAGATTCAAAGGGATCTAGAGTCGACCCCAGGGAAAAAATATTTGGATATGTGGAAAAACCTTTGGGTGTATGTTTGTATAAATAACGATGCTCGAATCTAGTTCAAGATAGTGAGAAATGATTAAATTAAAAGGAACAAGAGAGTGTGGAGTTCTAAAATTGTAGAACAAAGTATGGAATATTTAAATGTTGTGGAAGTAAGTTGCGGATGAAGAAGATGAGTTCATAGGTTTTTAGGAGAAAGAAAATGAAAGAAATCAGAATGTATTTGTCTAAGGGTGGCTGGGAGGTGCAAGGGAAAATGAACTTTTGAAACTATACAGATTGTGAAAAGTGACAGTAGAGATAGAACAACAAACCTATGCAGGTGAAGGCTTGAAGGAAAGAGATAATATGGTATTATTGACAGTTTGAGGAGATTGATGTCTCCAGTAAAGTTGGTATCTACAAACATTGTTGCTAAGTTGGTACTCAAATAAGATGATTGGTGTCTCTTGCAGGTTGGTGCTCGTAAACATTGTTGTTGAGTTGGTGCTAAGTTAAGGGGATTGGTTTCTCCTGTAGGTGGGTTCCCATGAATAAAAAAATTATAGGTTGGTGCATATAGGGAGAACTGAGTTTGTGCTTAGTTAAGGGGATTGGTGTCTCCTGCAGGCTTGTGCTTGCAAACATTGTAACAACATGTTGGCACCCGCAAAAATTGTAACAATAGGTTGCTGCCTACATGATATTATGAAAGAAATATGTTGTGGTTGTCAGGAAATTTACACTTCCACGCTAAAAATAATAGAAGAGAGGAAGATAGATTTAAGCTAGAAATAAAGGACAAAGAAAGCACATAGTACACACAGATTTTACCTTGGAAACATAAATGAGAAAACCAACATTCCTTGAGTGTCTTTCTCTCTTGTTGTCTTATTCATTCAAAATAAAAGGTTACATGCCTAACCTTGGTCCACACCTAAGACACAATCAGCATCATACCTTCTTTCTTTACACAAGAAAAACCTTGTAGCCAATTCAGATTACATCTACATGACCAACAACCTCTAAACGATTTATTTAAATATTTGCGATTAATTTTTACAACATTACAACACGCCTTATTTATAGGATTTACAGTAGGAAAAAACCTAAATAAAGGCGTCCAAAAATGGCTACAGATCCACACAGATCATTGGCTACAAATCCCGTGAATCTAGGGATTCTGTTAAAGCCAAATACCAAGATGGATTACCTATTGATTACCATTTGACTTTCATTTGTCCTTCAATTGGTTTCCACATGACTGCCTTTCAACCTCTTGTCAGTTTACCTCTTCGAATTGCTGTTGATCACCTTGACTTCAAATTTTTCCGATTGATCCACCTTGACCTTCGACTTTCACTACTAGTTGATCCACCTTGACTCTTCACTACAAATAATATATCAACATACCATTCTCCCACTTGTTGTATTCTTTGCTGAGACTGGGAGTTTCCTAAACTTTTTTTCACAGACCCAAGGAAACAATGCCCATTTCCTCTATGCACCAAGAGAACTTCACAAAAATCATATACGTGGTCAAAGAGTCTATTATGTTTTCCAACATGTCTACTTTATCCAACAACAACTTGTTTATTTCCACCATGTCTCTAACAAAATGGTATTGTACATCAATATTCTTAGTCTTGGAATGATAAGCTGGGTTCTTTTCCAGAAATATTGCACTTTGACTATCACAATTTATCTTCATAGCTTTCTACTCAAACGTGATCCTTGAGCACAACCTTTGAAACCATACTGCTTCTTTGCTTCCATGTACTCAAGTTATGTTGTTGACAAGGCTACAACTTCCTGTCGCTTACTCATCTAGATGAATGCTCCATAAAAAATATTGAACACATATCCACTGGTCAACCTTCGTCGATCGAGATCTATGGCCCAATCGACATCAACAAAGACACATACATCTATTTCACTATCATTTTCAGGAGTCCTTTGGTAGCATATAATATAGTCTTTTGTGCCACACAAATACCTAAATACTCTCTTGAGAGCTGTCCAATGCTCCTTTCCAGGTGTCAACATGTATCTTCTCAACATGTCCTCTAGATGGGAAATGTCTAGTCAAGTGCATACCATCACATACATTAGACTACCAATATCACTTTCATAAGGGACACATGCCATATCCTCTATTTATTTCTATGCCTTTAGAGTCTGTTCAACAATTAGCCTTTCTCCCTTAATAATTGACACCTTTGCAGGTTTGCAATCCTGCATGTTGAAACATTTCAAAATTGTTTCAATAAACTTCTTCTGTTTCAACCAGAGATTTCTAGCTGTCTGATCTCTCTTCATCTCCATTCCTAGGATGATTTTTTTTGCACCAATATCCTTCATGTCGAGCTTGGAGGATAACTACTTCTTCACCCCCTTTATTGCGTCCATGTTGTTTTCGATCAACAACATGTCGTCAACATACAATGCTACATATATGAAATGTCCACCTTCTTTCTTGGAATATACACAGTGACCAAATTTTCTTCTCATAAATCCCAAAGTAAGGATGTATGTGTCGAAATTTTGATACCACATCCTTGGTGATTGATTTAGACCATAAAGGGATTTCTTCAATTTGCGCACTAGCTATTTCTTTCCATTTACTATAAATCCTTCAGTCTGTTTCATGTAGATTTATTCTTCTTGGTCCCCATATATAGAAACACTGTCTTCACATCCATCTGTTATATTTCTAGATCAAATGTTGTAGCCAAAGACATTTGTACTCTAATGGAAGTTAATTTTGCAACAGGGAAAAAATCTCACAGAAGTCAATTCCTTCAACTTGGGAATATCCATTTTCTACCAGTCGAGCTTTGAATTTATGAACTTGACATGCTACATTCATCTTCTTCTTGAATACCCACTTGCTACCGACGATATTTCTTCAACTAGGTAATTCAACTAAATCCTATGTCGCATTCTTATGCAAGGATTCCATGTCTTCGACCATGACATCCTTCCAAAGTTTACCCTCTGTCGAGTCGACTTCTTGCCTGATTGACTTGGGATCCTCGTTAGTGGAAGTTAACACAAATGCAGAATGGAAGTCAAGAATACTATACCTTTCGACTAGCTTTCTTACTCGTTCAGACTTCCTTACAACCAGGGTTGGTTGTTCCACCTCTTCATCTGATTCAATTGACTAATCTGAATCATCTTCTTCTTCGTTCCTCAGTTAAAATATCACCTTCTTTGGATTATTATCTGTTTGAGCCAATTCAGACTTTGACTTCCTTCCAACTTCTCTGAAGATCACATCTTGATCATACACTATTTTCCTTGATGTAGGTTCCCAAATCTTATATCCTTTCATTCCTTCTTTGTATCCAATGAAAATATACTTGACTTCCTTCTTGTCCAGCTTGCTCCTCTTTTACTTGGGAACATGCAAAAATTCATCACAACCAAATATTTTGAGATGTGAAACTGAAGGCTTCTTAACAAACCATACCTCACGTGGAGTCGTGTCAACTAGTGACGATGAAGGAGACATATTCACCAAATATTTTGTTGTGTCGACTGCCTTTGCCTAGAATTCTTGTGTGAACCCAACACCATTGAGCATGCTCCTTTCCTTGTCCATCAACGTTATTTTCATTCTCTCGGCCAATCCATTTTGATGTGGGGTATATGGTATTGTATTTTAGCATGCCATGCCACACTTCTTGCAGAACTACTCCAATTATTTTCCACATAATTCACCACCGTTGTCAATTCTCAACACCTTAATATTCTTATATGTTTGGTTTTCTAGAAGAGACTTAAACTCTTTGAACTTATCGAAAAGCTATAACTTCTTCCTTAGGAAACATATCCATGTCTTACTGAAAAAATAATCTATGAAGGAGACATAATACAAGGATCCACCAAGTGAAGGCACTGAAACATGGCCAAACACATCACTATGAACCAATTCTAGAATCCCCTTTTGCCTTGTCGCTCCAGATGGGAAACTCATCCAAATTCGTTTTCCATATATACAATGTTAATAAATGTCAACTTCTAAATTAGATTTAGGAAAATATTCGACCATACCTTTGTTATGCATAACTCGAAGTCCTCTTTCTACAATGTGTCCCATCGTCTTGTGCCATAGAATGGTTGGTTCGACTTGACGAAGAATTGTCGAGTCGGCTTGAATCGAATCAACCTGAGTCGAGTTGAGTCATTTTGAAGTCGATTTGACTTCAAGAACAACATTGTTGTTGCATCCAATCAAGTCGACATTCCCTAACAACTTGTATAGGGTTCCAATCCAAACTCCTTTCATTATGACCATCACACCTCTGACCATTTTGAACGTATCCTTATGAAATAGAGTGTGCACTCCTGCATCACACATCTTACTGATAGATATCATGTTTCTTTCCAAAACTAGAATATGTATCACACCTAAAAGGGTTCTACTTTTCCCATTTTGCAACATCAACCAAGCTCTTCCCCTTTCGATAATTTTGGTTGTCAAGTTGTCCCCCAAGAACACATCTCCTCCTTCATATCATTCATATTCATAGAACCATTCTCCATGTGGTGTCATATGATAGGATGCTCCCGAGTCGATCAACCAAACATCTTGATCCAAATGTGTACTGGTCGACACTAGGTACACATCACCTCCTTTATCTGGAGTTGTCTTTATCTCAGTTGACTACTTCTCATCAGGTCTTGTATTGTTTTCCATTGCCTTTGACTTGCAGTCTCTTTTATAATCCCAACTTTACCGCATTTACAACACCTTCTCGTCGACTGAACATGAGGTTTGTATCTACCCTTTGACTTAGACTTTATACCATAGAATTTTCATTTATCTTTGTCAATCGATTGACCTCTCAAATAATGCATATTTGGTCGATCCTTCCATTTTATTCCTTCTCATTTATTCTGAAAATAGAGATGCAACCACATCTTCTAGCGCTAATGTGGTTGAATTAATCCCTATAGCTATGAATAAACATTCTCAAGAGTCTGGCAAAGAACATAAGGCTAATACATTTCTCCTCCTCAGTGATTTTAATATCCATAGAAAATAACTGACTTTTTATGGTATTAAACACATTTAAATTCTCAGTTAATGAATTTTCCTCACTCATCCTCAGAAGATACAATTTGTTTCTAAGGAACAACTTGTTTATGAGGGATTTCAACTGGTACAAGCTCCCCAACTTGTCCCACAATTTCTTGGTTTAATCTTCACTTGAAACATTCAACAACACTTAATATGCAAGACAAAGTCAAATTATGCTCTTTGCCATTCTCTCGAGTTTTTCCCATTCTTCCCTTGACATGCTTGTCAGAATGGTACCGGGATAGACTGCTGCCCATTTTTCTCGATATACAAGGAGATCTTCAATTTTAAGCTTCCAAAGCTCAAAATTCTGGCCATTGAATTTTTTGATCTCTATTCTCGAGCTACTTGCCATTCTTTAAGCACAACTTTAAAGATCTATGAATTAGGAATATTACTGGTCCTAAGGTTTATCTAAGATCCAAGATTGTTAAACCAAGTTGTAATACCACTTGTCAGGAAATTTACACTCCCACGCTAAACCTAATAGAAGAGAAGAAGAATGTTTTAAGCTAGAAATAAAGGACAAAGCAAACACACACTACACATAGTTTTTACTCTCAAAATCCAAATGGAAAACCAACATTCCTTGAGCATATTGCTCTCTTGTAATCTTATTCATTTAGAATAAAAGCTTACATTGCTAACCTTGGTCCACACCTAAGACACAATCTACATCATACCTTTTTTCTTTACACAAGAACAACCCTGTAGCAAATTGGACTTACATCTACATGACCAACAACTTCTAATCTAAATATTTGCGATTAGATTTTACAACATTGCAACACACATTATTTATAGGATTTATAGTAGGAAAAACCCTAAAGAAAGGTTCCCAGAAATGATTACAGATCCATGCAGATCATTGGCAACAAATCTTTTGATTCTCGAGATTCTATTTCAGTTGACTACCAAGTCAGATTACCGATTGACCTTCATTTGGAGTTCAGTCGGTTGCTACGTGACCGCTTTTCAACCTCTTGTTGGTTGACCTCTTCAACTTGATGTCAATGACCTCAAAATTTACTTTTCTCGGTCGATCCACCTTGACCTTCGACTTTCACTTCCAGTCAATCCACCTTTAATCGACTTTCACTACAAAGAATATAACAACCCAACAATGGTTTTATCCCATTTGGGTTTCCACGTTAAATATTTGTGTACTGTGGATTGTATGATTGTATGTTATTTTTAACTACTTTAGCTGGTAAAGTAATACATTAATAAATATCGTAAGAAAATATTGTGAAAAGAAAAAACATGTTTATACTAATTCACCCCCTCTCAGTGTAAGTAAGTGTGCCGACAATTGGTATCAAAGAAAGGTTCCTTTAGTAACAGTATAACCACTGGAAGGTGAATCTTTGTAGCACACATGGATTGGATTCCAATTCATTTGACGGAACAAACTATGCAATATGGAGTATAAGAATGAAGACATATCTGGAGGAAATGAGATATGAGGTCTGGCAATCAGTTGTCACTGGTTACAGACTCTCAAAAAATCCAAAAACAAATGCAGCTGCAAAGGATGGCCATGAATTCCCTCTTAAGTGGCTTAGTGGATTACGAAAAATCCAAATTTGGACTGTGTACATCAACCAAAGAGATTTGGGACAAGCTACAAGATCTTTACGCAAAACAAGGAGCCTTAGAAATGTCAAAATGGACAAGTATAGAAGAATACAAAACAAATGACAACTTAGATAGTGAATCATATGCTAAAGAAACAAACACTCCTAGGAAGCCCAAGAGAGGATCAAGAAAATACAAGGGTGAGTATTTTTGCTTTAATTGTGAGAGGTAGGACACTTTGCAACTAAATTCCCTTATTTAAATATTGGAAAGAGCAGTGAAAACAATGGTTCCAGACTTAGAAATTATAATACTGAGAAGAAAAGAAATTCCTACAGACAAAGGAATAAACTATATACCAAGGAGGGAAACAATTGTCCCGATGATAATGACAGTGATATAAAATATATTCTCTTCACGATTCTAAAATCACAATATGATGAATCAGAAAATAGATGCACAGATTAAAGAGAAGAAAACAATCCCGATATTGAAGTGGAAGAGGATCTAGAAGCATAACTCTTTTTTTCTGTAGAAGAAATAGAAAGAATCAAAGAAAAGAATTGAAAGATGAAAAATGAATTGTAGAAACATGAAGATGATAATGATGATCTTGAAAGGAAACTTGTGATCAAAATGAAATCACAAAGCTCAGAAAAGATAATATGTTGTTGAAAGAGAAGCTGTCAGAAATCCTTGAAGAAAAATAAATAATGATTAAGGCGTAGATTGAAGAAGGAAAAGTAATAAATGAATTGATAGAAATACAATTAAAAGAAAAGGAACAACGCTGTGAGAAGCTTGAAGAAGAAATTACATCTCTAAGAAAAGAATTGCAAGAGATAGTCACCCAACTGAACCCAAACCTGAAGTTTGGAAAGAGTATAGAAATCTTAGATAATATTCTTAGCTGTCAAGGGTCACCATCTATCAAGATAGGTCTTGGTTATGATTGTAATCAGAAGACCCTTGAAAATGATGCAAGTATTAAGTAATCAAAAAATAAAATCAAAGAGAAGTTTGAAAGCTATGTAGATGTTCTTAAAATCTCCAATCATAGTAAAGACAACCACAAGGATGGAAGTTATGACCAACAAGAGGCTGAATTTTCACTCAATAAATCTATAATATACTAGATATAAAAAGTATGCAGAACATAAATAAAATGCTAGAAATGGCAGAATAACAATAATATAACTAGCATAATCTCCACAATAACACATAAATGATATAAGAACAAAAACATAAATAGCACTTTGATTCAGAAAGCAATGTTCACGGGCCTCTTCGAGGGGGCAACCTCCAGTCGAGCAACGCTCTGTTACAATAATATCCAAGCTAGGGTTTTCATACCCTCGACCCTTATTTATACTAAATATGTCTATCAAGAGAAGCATCTAGAGGATGATCCTTCTAGAAGTGGAAGATTCTATTAGGTCTTCTTACATCCACCTTATTATATTTTATTGAAAGGCCTTATTAATATTGACCTTTATTACATCCAAATATATTGCTCTACCTATGTGCGGGTTAGGACCCTAACATGTCTTCCCCCTTAAAAAAAACCTTGTCCTCAAGGCTTGAGATGTGGAAACTGCTGCAGAATGGTAGCTGGTTCCCAAGTGGCATTTGCTGGAGTTGTATCTTTCCACTGGACTAGCACTTACTTGATGGTTCTCTGACGTAGGCGACGCTCACGTTGGTCCAAAACTGCTTCTGGATGTAGCCAAATGGATCCTTCTTCAACTAACTTGGGAAGGTTGGTTTGAATTTGGCACCTAGTTCCAATCACCTTCTTGAAGCATGAAACATGAAAAACATGATGTAGCTTCGAATGATTGGGAAGAGCTAACTGATAGGCGACTTGTCCCACATGTTTGAGAACTGTATAAGGACCATAAAATTTGGGCGCTAGCTTCTAACAATGCTCGGCCTTGACGGAAGTTTTCTTGTATGGTTGCAGTCGCAGAAACACCTGATCCCCTTCTGTAAATTGACGTTCAGAGCGACCTTGATCTGCTTGTTGCTTCATGCAATTCTGTGCCATGACCAAGTTCTCTTTGAGGGTACAAAGAATATCCTCTTGAACTGTAAGTGTTTGATCAACCACCTAGACCTTCGAGGTACCTGGTAAGTATGAGAGAACTGAAGGTGGCTTTTGTCCATATACCACTTCAAAAGGAGTCATGCATGTAGATGTATGGTAGGAAGTGTTGTACCACCATTCAGCTAGGGGTAACCATTGAGCCCACTGATTTTTCTTTTCATAGGCAAAACACCTCAGATATGTTTCCAAACATTTGTTGACAACTTCTGTTTGACCATCAGTCTGGGGATGATAAGCTGTGCTGAGATGTAATTGGGTGCCTTGTAGCTTGAACAGTTCTTGCCAAAAATTGCTTGTGAATGTTGGGTCACGATCAGAAACAATAGAGTGCAGCATGAAATGAAGCTTGAAGACCTGGTCCATGAAAATTTGAGCCACCATGGATGTAGTAAATGGGTGTTGAAGAGCATAGAAATGAGCATACTTGGAAAGGCGATCCACAACCACCATTATGACTGATTTATTTCCCGATTTGGGTAAGTCGATAATAAAGTCCATAGAGATATCCTTCCAAATAACAGGTGGAATCGGAAGCGGTTGTAGTGTGCCCGAAGATTTGACTGTTTCTCCCTTGTTGCATTGACACACATCACATTCAGTGAACAAATTACAGATGTCCTGTTTCATACCATCCCAGAAAAAAGAACGTTTGACCCTGTCATAGGTTTTGGTGAACCCGGAGTGCCCCGTTGTGGGTGTAGCATGAAGCTCAGAAAGTACCATGGGTTTAATATTTGATTGTTTACTTAAATACAAACAACCTTTGTATCGAAGCTCATCCTGGAGCCAAGAGTACCTTGGGGGAGCTGGAGCATTGGTCTGCAATTGCTGGATCAGATGCGAAATTTTGGGATCTTGTAGCCATTCCTGGCGAACAGCTTGGAGTCAATCTGGTACAATGAAGGAAAGAGAAAAAAGGGATCCTTCTTCTTCATATTTTTGGGACAGTGCATCCACCACCACATTGTCTTTTCCTTTCTTGTAAATGATCTCATAATCATATCCAAAGAGCTTAGTCACCCATTTTTGTTGCTCCGGGGAGGAAACACGTTGTTCCAAAAAGTACTTGAGGCTTTGATGGTCTGTCTTAATTTGGAAATGTTGCCCCAAGAGATAAGGGCACCACAGATCAATGACACACAAAATAGCCAACATTTCCTTTTCATAGATGGGTTTGCCCAGATTCCTTTCAGATAATTTCTTGTTGGTGAAGGCCAAAGGTCGAACCTCTTGCATAAGGACAACACTGATTCCTTTCCCTGAGGCATCGCATTCCAACACAAAGGTCTTTGTGAAATCAGGAAGGGACAGAACTGGAGTGGTGCACATGGCCATCTTCAAGGTTTGAAAAGCTTGAGCAGCGACTGGAGTCCAAGTGAAAGAGTTCTTTTTGAGGAGAGCAGTGAGAGGTGCTGCAATCTTTCCATAATTCTTAACAAACTTGCGATAATACCCTATTAAGCCCATAAATCCACACAAACTTTTGAGAGTCTTTGGGTGCAAACAGTCCTGGATAGCTTCAATCTTTTTTGGATCCACCCTGACGCCATCCTTGCCAACCAAATGACCCAAGTATTCTACTTTTGAGGCACCAAAAGCACATTTAGACTGTTTTAGGAAAATTTGGTGCTGAGAGAGTAGATGGAGAACTCGATCCACATGAGTAAGATGGTTTTTCCAGGTTTTGCTATAGATGAGGATATCATCAAAGAAAACTAAGACAAAATGACGGAGAAAGGGATGGATGACCTGATTCATGACGCTTTGGAAGGTGGAGGGGGCATTACACAAGCCAAAGGGCATGAACAAAACTCATAGTGGCCCTCATGAGTTCGAAAGGCCGTCTTGGGAATGTCTGCCTCTTTCATACGTATCTGGTGATAGCCCGAGCGAAGATCAAGTTTAGTAAAGAATTAGGCGCCACTCAATTCATCCATGAGGCCATCAATGACAGGAATGGGAAATTTGTCTTTAATGGTCAGTTTGTTGAGGGCACAGAAGTCAAGACACATTCTCCAAGAACCTTCTTTCTTCAGGACCATGACTATAGGAGAAGAGTAAGGGCTCATACTAGGGCGGATAACGCCTACATTAAGGAGTTCCTGGACCATTTTCTCAATTTCATTTTTCTGTGAAAAGGGGTGGCGATACAGACGGATACTGGGAGGAAATATTTTGGGTACAAGGGGAATGGAATGATCATGAACACCTCAGGAAGGAGGAATTCCTTGGGGAGTGGAAAATACCATTTGATGTTTAGAAAGGAGGGCTTGGAGGTCTTGCAGCACCGGGGGTGTCTCTGTTGCTTGTATGGCATGGAGTTGGGAAATGACACCAAAATGACCTTTTTTGAGCAGCTTTTCCATGCGATGGGAACCAATGACCTCAGGTGAACCAACAATGATGCCTTGAAATTTATATTGGTGGCCTTCCTGGTCGAATTGCATGGTTAATTCCTTAAAATCCATGAGAATGGGACCCAAATTCCTTATCCAGTCTGCACCCAACACAATGTCACAATCGCCCATGTCGATAGAAAACATATGAGATTTTAGGTGGTAGTCACCGATTTGGAGACGAACATTTTCACAGCGCCCTCCACATTTCATTGAACCACCATTGGCAATCATGATTTGGAAATTGTTGAGGGCATGGATGTAGCAATGAGTTTATTGGGCAATGTGGCGATGAATAAAATTATGGGTGCTTCCACTATCAACCAGAATGACGACCTTCCGATGCTTGATGTAACTGAGTAACTTGAGGGTTTGGGGAGCGGAGAAGCCAGTGAGAGAATTGAGGGAAATGACCAGTTCCACTTCGGGAGGGTCTGGGGGAGGGGTTATGTTAGTGATTTCAGGTGACTCAGACACAAGGGGTGTTTCAACATCCTCTTTTGAAATATCCTCAGAGATGGCCATAAAAATATTTTGTTCCTTACATTTGTGGTCCGGGAAATATTTTTCATCACAATTATAACAAAGGCCTTTGAGTTGGCGGCATTTAAGCCCTGGTCAATTTTTGGATCTTTAATGGGGCGGAGAGAGTAGTGGGATTTACAGGTTTAGGGAGAGGGATAAAGGAGGGTTTTTGGTTTTGAGATGATACAACCTGTTGTGCTTCTTTAGCTCTTTTAGTAGCCTCCACCCAACTCGAGGGTCGATCCATGAGGACATGGGCCTGAATCTCCTCCTTGAGGCCACTGATAAAACACTCTCGAAAGAAAGCATCAGTCACGCCCTCTGTTCGAAAATCCAGGCGGTCAAAGGCAGCTATGAAGTCTTCTACTATTCCTGATTGTTTCAACTTTGTCAAATGACCCAAATGGTTGGTGTTAGTGTCAAAGCGTTCATAAATATTAGTCACAAATTGGGTCCAAGCAATATACCCTTGACGGGAAGTTTTTCTCCATTGCCACCATTGCCGACGTTCTTGATCTATATGGAGAACACCATGCCGGAGTTTGGCCAAGTCATATGTAATGCCGTATAAAGAGAAATAATGTTCCATCTGGGTTACCCAACCAGTGGGGTTCGATCCATCAAATTTGGTCACAACCACCCGCGGAAGGCGTAGGTCACGTTGAAAGTGATGGTGCTGAAAGGTATGTGAATGGGAGGAATGTTCACCTTCAGTCTTTGGAGGTGCGTTAGAGAAAGGGTCATCTGTAGGGATCTTCAGTTTGGTGCAAAGTGATGCAAAGACAGATTCAAGCTCGGTGGTCAGTTCTTGTTTGACTTCCTCCATTGAGCACTGCATGGTTGTATTTATAGTTGTATTGATGGTTGTATCGATGGAGGCGACATTAGCACTGAGTTGTTTTACTTTTTTTGGGTCTGGAGGAGACTAGATTACAAGGTGTTGAAGCGAGCTTCTAGGTCTTGGCTACAAGTATAAGCCATGAGGATGGGTGAATTGAAAAGGGGCGGGTGGGGTCAAAATTTTTGCCAAAAAATGACATGGATGAATGTGATAAGGGAGAAGAGATGAATCCAATGGAATAGGTCTCAAATAATGGTGAAAAAATTTCCAGACTTGTTTTTTTTTTTCCCACCTGCGGAGTTATACTCCAGTTTGAAGAATACTGCAACGATGAAATCCCCAAATGATTAACCAGTAAGAGAAGTGTAGTGATTTGACAACCCGAACACAGTTGTGCGACAACATATCTTGTCTGTTTTAATTTGTTTATGTTTCTGTCCCCCAAGGGTTAGGTATTCAAGGGTTATACAGACAAGGGTTTGCCTTGTGTTATAGCTCTCTGATATATGTACGGGGTCCAACAATAGTACTCGGCCCAATATCTCAGGGCACTAACTAAGGGGGATAGACCGTACCCTTAGCTGTACTACCCGACTACCCAGGTACTAGAGAGTATCTTCCCGAGTGCTATTCTCGGTGGCACTATAACAGTCGGGGGACCGATCAATTTATCTAAAGAGGGCTTCAAGAAATCTAGGCCGATCCATACACAGGTGTTGTCTGATGCGCTACCACTCGAAGGGGTACCAACAAGGGTTACAAGGGTGGCCAACAGATGTGAGCTTAAGAACCACTTGTATTTCCTACATGTATGAATCCCTCAACCGCGGGTTTATGCGCGTAATGACAAATATCTGTGGCTTAAAGACGTCGGAATACGTCTCTACCCTGAAAAAATTTTCCCACAATTTCTGCCAAGGAAAGTGCTCTGATACCACTTATAATATACCAGATATAAAAAGTATGCAAAACATAAATAAAATGCTAGAAATGGTAGAATAACAACAATATAACCAACATAATCTCCACAATAACACACAAATGATATAAGAACAACAACAAAAATAGCACTTTGATTCAGAAAGCAATGTTCATGGGCCTCTTCGAGGGGGCAACCTCTAGTCGAGCAACGCTCTGTTACAATAATCTCCAAGCTAGGGTTTTCATACCCTCGACCCTTATTTATACTAAATATGTCTATCAAGAGAAGCATCTAGAGGAAGATCCTTCTAGAAGCGGAAGCTTCTATTAGGTCTTCTTACATCCGCCTTATTCTATTTTATTGAAAGGCCTTATTAATATTGACCTTTATTACACCTGAATATATTGCTCTACCTATGTGCAGGTTAGGACCCTAACAAAATCCAAGAACAAGTTTGGAAGAGATGCTCCATCAAGAAGACCCTTCATAAGTAGGTATCAAAATCTTTTTCTCGGTGATTGTTTTTCTTGCAAAAATTTTGGTCACAATGCAGTAGAATGTAAAGCATATGGAATAAATAACTTTAAGAGAAATAAGAGTAAAACCTCTCATAATAATTACAATGACTACTCTATAAATATCAAGACCAAAAGTTTTCATGAGACTATTGATAGAAACTACAATCCATTTGATTCTCTAAATTACAAAGTTGACTGTTACAAATGCAATAACTATGGACACATAACACAAGATTGTAGAAGCAACATGACATAATTTTCTAGACCAATACACAAAAGGGTATGGAAGAGAAAACAAGGAGAGGAAAATAAGGAAGAATGTGAACTAGCTTTGTATGCACTAAACAAAGGACATAATACCATCACCAATCAAAATAAAGATATTGCAAAAGTTTGGAAGAGGAAAGAACAACAAGAAGAAAATACATCCATACTGGTGCAGACTGCACTCCTAGAACAAAATGAATGCTCAAATCACATAACCAGTGGACCAAAGTTTGTAAAAGGTATGACCAGGGAAATAGATTCATGTAATAATGGGGATGCTTATTTTAGTGCCAATTAGACCAGGGAAGAAAATTAAGATCGTAAAGATATACCTGAAAAGAACTTGATAAGAGAGGTAGAAAAAACTGATAGTTCTGAAGATAAGGAGACTCTTTTGAAAAATATGGGACATGTAGGAGAATACCAAAATGTTGTTGTGAAGGAAAATGAACTAATATTGAATGATGGGAGAAGAATGTTGATAAGAGAAAGAAGGCAATTATTTCATCCAGTACAAGCAATCACAAGAGCAGATGTCAAAGAGAGCCTTCAAGCATCCAAGTAAAGAAGCCAACAAGATTGAAGTAGTCCATGAAGAGATGATAAAGTAAGTCTTATACTTTATTCTATTTGTGATATGGAATATAAAGAAACAAAGCAGAGAATGAGGCTCCCAAGACACAAGACTTTGCAAAGGAAATGATGAAGCATGGAGTTGAAGCAATAAAAAAGGGAGAGATTGGAGCAAAATCTTCTACAAGTTTAAACACATCACTATTGCAAGCAGATTATAAGAAGTATGTTATCCAAGATATAGACTAAATATCTACAAGGTCAATAGAAACCAATTGCTGGAAATAAGCTGAAATAATTATCATTCACAAGTATGATGCCACTCTGACATAGAAGACAATGTTTGAGCAATGAGGAAACCACAAATTGAAATTGATAGTCTTCTACTGAGATGTGAATGATCGATAACAAAAATTGGAGATAATGATAGATGGAATGAATGAATAATATATCCGACTATCCATAGAAATATGTCATTGTTTTACTTGATTAAAATGGCATAAATTGTTGATGTTTAGACAACATCGGGAAGACATCCTCTAAAGATAATAATTAATAATGTAATTATTATTGATTATTAAATATCATATATAATAAGTAATAATAAATAGTTATTGATTATTCAAGGGACACATCCTTTCATGGATGGTCACCTTATGTTCCCTATATATGGAACACTCATGATTGTAATAATACATCGAATATCTCTCATATTTCATATGAATAAAAACTAACATGGTATCAGAGCAGGACTGGGCTTGACTCCCTCACGGAGGGCCCATGAAAATGAGAGATAGCTTTCTATGATACATAGCAGCAGGGTAATGTACAAACCTCTATGTCATATACAAATATCAGTTATATTTCCAATGGCTCGTTGAAACCCTTGGCCACGTCCAGAATCTTCCACATGAACAACTCAATCGTCGGGTTCATGAGATTGATGCAAATACTTGGCTTTAAAGAGAGGACACTTCCATGCAAAGTGAGCGATTTTATCCCTGGTCAATGATGCCAATAATATAACTTAAAGAACAAGTTCTTGCTCGAATTTAGCTGTTGTTCGCAAAATCGATGGGTTCGAGAGATACACCGCACGTAAGTGGAGCGATTTCACAAACTCACTAAGTTCAAGTAATTCCAAATTGTTGTGCTTTAGTTTTCCATTTTGCAAACCACGTGTGCATGAGTAATTTGATTGAGCGACGATGGCTTTCAAATCTAGCTGTGATCCAATGGAAAACGATTGGTTGTCATGATGTGGAACATTGCCAACGATGATCAACGTTGTAATATTGCCAACAATGATCTGTTTGGAACCCTGGATGATCTGTGTTGTAATATGTGAAATGATTGGTTGTTACGATGTGTAATATTGACAACAGTGATCGGTGCTGTAATATTGCCAACAATGATCCGTTTGGAACCCTAGATGATCTGCGCTGTAATATGTGAAATGATTGGTTGTTACGATGTGTAATATTGCCAACAATAATCATCACTATAATATTGCCAACAATGATCTGTTTGGAACCCTGGATGATCCGCGCTGTAATATGTGAAACAATTGGTTGTCATTGTAGTGACCATTCATTGTTATTAATATTTTCATCCAGAATTGTGAAACATTCGAAGTATCATCCCTGTCAACTAAGCAAGGTTTCCCGAATTGTTTAATTCCATCACTCTCAGAACTGGAACATATACACTAAAATCCAATTCTTTGTCCTTGTGAATGTCAAAGGATAGACGTGATTTTATTTCTTGATCATTGGTAAGGTATTGAAAGTGATCACTAATGAGACTGTATTCAGAAGGAGTCAGCCTAGGCATTAATGGAACATTAATGTTACCCAAATAGTTCCGACGCCAAGGATTTCTGTTTTTTTTTAAACGTCTACATCTTGTTGGAAGAAAAAGGAGACTTATTTAGGTAAATGAATACCGTCCAAAGCTGGGATTGTGGCCTCATGCCCTCGATCAACAAAATGGCCTCTAACGGTCGTCTACGAGAAGGTCGTGGCAATCATCTTGGAAATGTTGATGTCTGAGGCAACATCATGAAATATTCTGCTTGAAAGGTCTTGTATGGACTAGTAGAAGGGAATGTATAATTCATCTGACGTGCCTCAAATTGTTAGATGAATGAACCAAGACATTGGTTCCATGCTGGAACCTCAATATATCAAGTGTGATCCAAGATGACTTAGCATGATCAACATTTACCTATGTTTCTGTGGGCAGATGCATCCACGACTGCAATATATGTTCGAAACATAAGTCCTCATAAGACTTTAAGGAACATGACTCCCGAGGAGGCCTTCATCGGAATGAAGCCTGAGCTTGGACACTTTAGGATATTTGGGTGTCCAGTATACATTCATATACCCAAAGAGAAAATGACCAAGCTAAACCCTTCAGGAAGAAAGGGTACATTTGTGGGGTACAGTGAGTCTTCGAAGGTATACCAGATCTACATCCTTGGTCAAAGACATAATGAGGTGAGAAAAGATGTTACCTTTGAGGAGGAGGTAGCCTTCATGAGATCTAGAGGATCTCACACATATATTGATAGTGAGAGAAGAGATGGTTCCTTCTCCCCCTCCAGTTGATGTTCCCAGAGATATTGTAGTAGGTCAGAAGAGACCCACATGGACTCGTCAGACTCTACAGGAGCAGAAAGATATGTAGCTCCTCGTGGTACCTTCCGAGAGAGAAAGAGACCTTAAAGATATCCGTGCTATGCCACAATTATGAGCCACATCATTGATTTTGAGCCTTCATGTTATGAGGAGGCATCTAGTATGGAGAGATGCCATGATGGAGGAGTATCAGTCCATCATGAAGAATGATGTGTGGTATATTGTTCTGAGACTGTATGTAGTGACTTCCAAATGAATCTATAAGATCAAACATATAACTGATGGGAACATTGAGAGGCACAAAACGAGATTTGTTGCTAGAGGATTCTCTTAGGTGGAGGGAATAGATTATGAGGATACATTTGTTCTTGTTGCTCGATACACTTCTATCCGAATGATTATTTCCCCTGTAACATCCATGGGTTGGAGAGTACATCAGATGGATGTAAAGACAACATTTCTCAATGGAGAGATTAAGGAAGAAGTATACATCGAGCAACCAGATGGTTTCGTGATACATGAGAAGGAGTCTCATATGTGCAGGTTGAAAATGGCCTTGTATGGAATCAAGAAACTACCTCGAGCTTGGTATGCAAGGATTGATGGAAACCTGATGATTTTTGGGCTTCAGCAAAAGTGTTGTCAATTCTAGCCTATACTACAAGACTGTTAATGGCGAGTCCCTGATTTTGGTCCTCTACGTTGATGATTTATTCCTCATCAGTACATAGAGATTTATTATTGAATGAAAGTATGCGTTGGCCTTTGAGTTCGAGATGAAGGACCTTGGCATGATTCACTACTTCTTGGGACTAGAAGTGTGGCAGAGAATTGATGAGATCTTCCCGAGTCAGGGGAAGTACACAGTTGAGATATTGAAGAAGTTTGAGATACTTAACTTCAAGCCCGTGGCTATACCAATAACGACGAATCTAAATAAACTAAGTGTGTCTTCTTCCGATTTTGGCGAAGTTGATCTGACTCTGTACATAAAGATGATTGGATAATTGATGTATCTGGTTAACACTAGAGAAAATATTTGGTATGCAGTGAGTGCACTTCGCTAGTTTATAAGTCAGTTGAGATAGACACACTAGATTTTTGTGAAACATGTGTTGAGATACTTGCGAGGCACAGTTCGACATGGTCTGAGATACACTTCCAATATTGATATGATATGGCATGAATATTATGACTCTGATTGGGTAGGGAGCGCAGTGGATAGAAAGAACACCTTTAGGTGTTGCTTCACTTTGGGATATTCCATGGTTTCCTCGTGTATCAAGAAATGAACTTCTGTGGCTTTGAGCACAACAAAAGCTGAATACATTGCATTAAGTATGACACTCTATGAAGCAATGTAGCTTCACAAGATCCTTGTAGATTTATTCGAACATGTGATAGATTCCACCATTATTCATTATGGTAACCAAAGTTGTGTGAAGATATCTGAAAATCCAGTTTTTCATGACAAATCGAACCACATTGATATCAAGTACCATTACATCCGAGACATGGTGTAGAGGAAGGAAGTATTGGTGCAGTACCTTCTTACAGATGAGCATGTTGCTGCTGTTCTTACCAAACTAGGATGAAGTTTAAGTACTTTCGTGATAGACTTGGCGTGGCAGAGAATGCCTCCCTCACTGAGAGGGAGTATTGATATTTGCATCTTCCTAAGACATTCTCCAGATCGTACTCCTCTGTGACTGAGTTGATTTGATCTGTGATGACACTTATCCAAGAAGGGATAAGTGTGGTTGGGCTTATAACCCAACATCCCATGTGGAGAGAACATGAGGACATGTCAAGGGAGTTGACCCTTGACATCATACACTATGGGAGTTGACCCTAGTGTTTCTATAGGGTGTAGCCTCTATAAGTCCACATGGGAGTGCCATGTGTGAAAAATATTTTGCTACTATGGTGGTTTTGTACCACTGGCAGAGATTGCATGTCTCTGGATAGTAGTTGTGGACTAGTATGGAAATATACCTCCCTAGCTAAGAGGGAGTGTTGATGTTTTAGCATCGGACAAAACTTCTCCTAGATTGGGTTGCAGACCAAGGGAGATATGATACATTTATCACAAAGGTGCACTTGTGGTAAATGGGCCCAGACGTAGTCCTTCCTTGATCATGACAAGGAATAATAAGGACTCGAGGTGCTTGAAGTGCTTTCCACGTGTCAGTTAGCATCAAGACGACATTCACTCATAGGTGTGTGCCTATGGTGAAAGATCTTGGTATAGTCTTTGTCCTAGTCATGGTGATTTGACAAGGAATGATAAAGACTCAATATGTTATATGCTTTTACATGCGGACCCAAAGTGAGCCTAATATTAGAGAGAGTTAATTGGCTCAGAGGGAGAGTCGCAGAAGGAGTTTCTCCTCGGTTCCGGTGGGAGAGAGATGTCTCCCAAGATTGACAAACAAGTGTCATGAGTCTAGGGTGAAGTTTGTATACTTCAAAGACAAGAGTGGCATGTTGCCGAATGTCTCCCTCGTTGAGAGGGAGTGTTTATGTTTAGACAACATCGAGAAGACATTCTCTAAAGATAATAATTAATAATATAATTATTATTGATTATTAAATATCATATATAATAAGTAATAATAAATAGTTATTGATTATTCAAGGGACGCATCCTTTGATGGATGGTCACCTTATGTTCCCTATATATGGAACACTCATGATTGTAATAATACATCGAATATCTCTCATATCTCATATGGATAAAAACTAACATAAATATGTCAGAAGGATAAACTATGTAGGAATTGTAGACAAAAAACCACGACGAATGGAAAACACATTATCTGATAGTTCTTACAATTAAGGAAGCTATTTTTGGAGGAGTTACAATAGCCATATGTGCAGACCTTGTTCAATAGATTTGTGCAAGTAATAAACAACATTCAATCTCCTGGTATATAATATTTTTGGATGATCCTATAGCTGGCAATATTCAGAGGATATATTGTAAACTAATGGGGTTTATGTACAACATTATTTCCTTCCTGTGGTCCATATGACAATCTTTGAAACATGATTATCATGACAACAAGCTTCACATTACAAGTACAAAGAGCATGTGTACTAATGCAAATAGGGGAAGTATAAAACACTAACAACAATAGACTTAGAAAAGATGAAGAAGAGGAAGTTCCATGTTCCCAAAGAAAGCAAAGAAGATGAAACCCTTGATGAATTTTCTATGAGTTTTGGGAAAGATAGGATCCCGAAGGAATACTAGAGTTGCTTGCAAAAATAGATTAGCATGATAAAAATCAGAATTTGGAAGAGACTTTAGAAGCTATGAAGGCATGAAACAACTTGAAGAATAAAAGCACATGGATATGTTATAAGTGGAAGGTGGAGAACAAAGATAGAATGGAAGACAAGATCCAAAATTATAAAGAATTAATCAAAACAAGTAGAGATAAAGATATAATGATGATACGTGAATATGTTGACGTAAGTATTTGTGAGTTCATGATAGGATTTGATTGTATGAAGTGACTCATTATGTCAAAGGATAAGATAAAAGTTTCATGGAAAAGAAGAAGCTCAGGGAGAGGTACATAAATACAAGAAGGTTGCTAGTTGCAGAGCAAAAAATGAAGAATACAATGTAAGGTGGAGTTGTAGAAAGAGAGAAGGGTTCTAGTCGCATAGCATAAAATAAAGAGTAAATTAAAAGGTGGAGAAAATCCCTTTGCCATTTATGTCAAATTGGGGGAGTGCAGAGAAAAGGGGGAGATTTGCAGAAATTGAGACTTGTAGGAAGCATAGGAGTACCAAAATAACCAAGTGTTACCATCAATGATAGTACCAAAATAAATAAGTGTTTCCATCAATGACAAAGGGGGAGTTTGTTGGAAATTGTGTTTTCATTGATGTCAAAGGATGTCATTGATATCATAGGCAGGGGGAGACTGATTATTGTCAATGATAAGAGAATACTATATCTCTATGAGCTAACAAGATTATGCATATTTAATTGTCATTGATGTCACTTATGAGTGACTCCCTAAGAAAATGAAGGCAGGTAGATTATGAAAAACAAACAATGAACCTACAAATGATAGGTCCAAGGATTGAACCAAAACTAGTAAAACAAATCCATGGACAGATAGAGGAAGAATTTAGATTGCTACATCCAAAGAGTAGATCAAGAAGCATCTTGCATGAATATGTGTGAATGAAGGAAAATAGGAATGACACACAAACATGGGAAGAATCCATAATATGAGTTGAACCAGACTAAGGAAGAAGGGAATGTTCTATGTGTTTATGATTCTATGTCAATAGTCAATCCGAAGCAAGACATGATCTAGAAGGTGAAGAGTTATGTGGTAGAGTAATCACAACTTACTGAAGCTCAACGACATAAAGGAATAAGTTTTCTACATAAAGGGAGATGAGGCTAAGCCTTGGTGGTGAGAAGATGAGTGATCACAGTTGGAAGCTGGAAGAGATACAAACCTGAGTGATATTAAGTTTGGTAAGGAAGTCGAAGTAAAAAAAATCGAAGGCACATTAGAAGATTTATGATAAATGATGTATCCCACATTCATTGGGAAAACCGAGTTCAAAGAGATTATAATGAAAACATGAAATCACATAGTTTGAATGTGAACAAAGAGTCATGGAACCATGCGAAATGTATTAATGTTTGGTGTAGAGAATTATGGACCTGGAACAAGATGAATCATGACCATTCATCTTGGGAGATCAACATTTAAGATCAAATATTTGGGTCCGATACTTGGTGGGACAACTCAACCATGTTAGCGCCATGATAACAACCTCATTAGTGCCATGTGTCTAGTTAGATGAATGCCGCATCAGAGAAAGTCCACATCAGTAATTCCACGTGCAGTGCCATGTGTTAGGACATGTATCGATGCCATGTCATCCAATGTATATGAAGAAGATGTCCACGCAGAAGCTACCTAATCCAAAAAATTATCACAAGAGATCTCAAAAAATGACAAAGTATCAAGACATCACAGAGATGGTGAGCAAGATGAAGAATAAGGAGCATTGAAGAAATGAACACGAACCCACAGACCTGTGGTGAGATCTTGAAAATGACTAAGTACCAAGAATAATTTGGACAAATATGTCTAGAGAAATGGCTAAGTATCAAGAGTGGATCAGAAGGATGAACATAGTTGACAAGATAAGAACAAATATGAATCGTGGACCCATGGTAGGATTTTGAAAATATACTAAGTGTCAAGAATTGGTTGGATGGATGAGGTCACAGATATAGAGTCGGGAAAATGCCGTAGACCATGGACCCGTGGTAAGATTTCAAAAAAAATGACCAAGTACTAAGACATCGCAGAGATTGTGAGTACGATGGAGAATCGGGAGTATGTGAAGAAATGGGTGCGAACCCACAAAACCATGACGAGAGTTCAACAATTGACTAAGTTTCAAGAATCAGTCGGACGGACGAGGTCACATATATAGAGTCGGGAAATTTTCATAGACTCGTGGACCTACAGTGAGATTTTGAAGAATTGTATAAGTATCAAGAATGACCAAGTACCAAGAGATTTCAAAGAAATGTCTAAGTATGAGGAATCGATCGGATGACCCAAAGGGTGAGAGATCCGATGGCTCATGATGTCTCGTAGACTCACACCGAAATAATTATAAAAGTTTCTAAGTATGGGTGAAAGTGAGTGTGGAGAAATGCGGAGGTGAATTCTGGAGGCCGCGCAAGTATGAAAAGATATGCCTTAGACCCGTGAAGAAATGATTTCAAATGCATCTAAGTATAGGTGAAAAATGAGTGCGGCGGAACACATGTTGACGACGATTTTTGTCAAAAGTACTTATCCGGCAAAGCGTTGCCAGGGTCCCCCTCTCATTTCATTTGATTGTGCAGAATCTTGCGCACTCTCGTAAAAAACAATTTGGCACATGCACTTGGCGAAATTATTGTGGCTCTTGACCTATTACTCACGTGACTTATTGTTCTCGCTCCTCGCATTCCTAAACACTATCATATTTCATACATTAGCACAATATGTTTGGACTTTTATACATCCTACCTGTAGCTTACACTTCTCTTTTGAATCATGATGAAAGTCATAACACTTGAGATAAGACTTTAGCTTCTTTCCATACCAAAAATTGATATTTATTATATAACATTTGCAACATATCTTTTAGAGTCATGAAATCAACATCACTCCATATCACACCAACTTTCAAAAATAAATATATTATTATATATTTCTTACCCTTCATTAAGGCCTTGACATACTTTACCCAACATACACCATGTCTTAACATAAAGTGTATTCTTGGAATTATGATTTTGGCATTTTCTCCATACCATATATACTAGCATACCCCCTAAGCGGGTGAATGGGAATGCCAAAGTAATTTGAGGGAGTTTTCATTATGAAGGTTTCATATTAATGGTGTTCATTGAGATTATAAAAGCTTTGAGAGACGTTTCATATTAATGTTGTTAATTGAGATTGTACAAATATTGTAATTAAAATGAATGTATTTGAAATTGAGTGTTTGGCTCATGCCCTTAGTTGGTTCACTATTTGGATGATGTTTGGCTCATGCCCCCAAAGTGTCTCAACTTGTATAAGGGAAACATAGAAACATGGAACTATTCACCACTCTGTTCATTGAGCAAAGAAACAATGTTTGACATTGCATCCTTTTACCTCAACCCTTTCTACCCACCTAAACAATGTGCCCACTATCATCCATAAGGGAAGACCTTACATAAAGCCCCTAAAACACCATCTATCTTCTCTCGATACATGTCTCTAAATGCATATTTTAAGTTTATATGTTTCCTCTATTTTTTTATATACTATATATTTATAAAGTTTATATTGTTCTTCCATATATAAATATTTATATATTTGTATTTAAAATATATAATATTTAATACTACAAACATAAAAAAAAATTAA
>ML816650.1:0-20028 GCA_009831015.1 Picea engelmannii
TTTCATGGAATATCTTTGGGGAAAACAACAAAACAACATTTTGTCATCTTGATTCGTAACTTCCTTAAAAAAAAAATTCTAGAAAAAAGCATTACCTTGTTGTTATGACCTTCACCATTCTCTTCTTTCATTGGTAGCAATCTAAACTTTATTTACTCTTTCTCAATATAATATGTATTTATCTTAATCCATAGTGAGAACCATTTCAATCAAACCACCAAGGTATCCTAGCATAATATGACATGAATCCATGGGTGGCATATCACATAGAACTTCATCTTCATAATCTACAATATGAAAATTTACTAAACCGTGTTCAAACATTGTACCCTGGTGTCCCTTTTCTAAACCATGCAGCATTTACCTCTGATCATACACTTGGTTTTCAAAAGTTTCTTTTATTGTGAAGGTTCTCTATCTTTAGGTTGCTTCGTTGGATTTAGTGACATTCTTTGAAACACTAGTTTCTCACATTTCTCCTATTATACCTAGGACACATTATCTTCAACTATCAATACTACAACTTGTGTTTCATTGGTTTTGGCTTCTTGCCTTCTTTTTCTATTCATGTTCCTAGTGAAATCACTTTATCTATGTCCATGAGCACCATATTTGAAACAAATTTACATAAATATTCCTCCTCTTCGTCTACCATAACCTTGACCCTGGTTGGAATTGTAACCTTCTCTAAAATTGTAATGTTTTGTACTTATGTTAGTCTATGTGTCCTTTACTTCACTTGATTTCACACTTCCTAAATATTGTCTTCATATTCCTCTTATTCCTTTGCATCTTTTGTTATGTTTCTTTCTTAATATATTTTTTCACCCCTCAAATCCAATTGATATGCTTATGCAATATATCGAACATTCAGCAAACTAGTTTCATCTTATATAGCAAATATAAGCCTATTAACATGCCTTGCAATATATTTAGTACCTTCTACATTCTTACCTAATCTAAATGACAACCTATAAAAAAAATCTATATTCCTTTATTTCCCTATAGTTATTTCCCTTTGTCTAATTTTTTCACTACCTCAAAAATTACAAATAAAAATCAAAAGGGAAAAAATCACCTTTTAATTTTCCTTCCATCCCATACAATCTTTTATTTTTTCTCCCATTCATTTTGTTGTCTTTCCAATTGCAGATTATCTCACCAAAATGAAGCATGTCCTCTCATTTTCATGAAAACAAATATGAATATATTGGGATATCTAATTTGTTTAAATTCAAAAAATTCTCCATTTCTCTAATCCGATTGATTATCTCTTATGGATTCGAGCTTCGAGATATACATATGTGTCCAACCTTAGTCTTCCTCCCAAATTCTTAATTTCCTGAATTAATTTTTCCTCTATTGATAGTGTGGCTTTAATATCTAGTTGTGGAACCTCCTATTCTACTTTCATATTCACTTTCACCATATAGTTATATCACCACTCCTCTTCATTGAGAATATTTTGTGGCATCCAATATCATTGTAAATGTATGTAGTAACTCTATAACATCGTATTTGGATTTGTATTCTCCCTCTTTGGGGTCTTCCTGGTCCTCCTCAAAGAGGAACTCACTTTCCTCATCTCTCTATCATATGATATTCAATAATTATTTCAGTGAAAATTATATTCATAGTCTCTCCTTCTATAATATCAATGCAAAACATTCAAAATACCGATTACTTTCCAAAGAAAAACTAAGCTCTAAAACCACTTATTGCAACCCAAACAATGTCATATAATAAATGCATAACATATATTCAAAAACATAAGTAATTAAGGAAAAAAATTAATTTAATCATGTATTGAACAATAGGTATAATACAACAATTTTGGGGCCAATCGATCTTAAAAATTGAATGATAATTGTTTTAGGAAGCCAATTAGACCAAGTGAAAATTACAAAGAAATTATTTCTTAATATATTCCATGATTCCTAAGCCCCCTTCCCCCGCCAACAATAAATTTGGAATTGTATTTATACTTAATCCAAATAAATCATTATGTGAACAAACTACCAATTATCTAGTTTATTTTTCAACTAAACTATCTATTGATATATTCCTCACATTCAACATTACATGTCTCATAGTGCTCCATGTGTTTCCAAATGTTTGGATACTATAAATTAAAGGAAATTTGGTGAATAGTTTAGCTTTTGGGGTCACTCGAAGAGTGTTTTCACCCAGTGCTAGTCCCTTGGAGATGCTTCATGGACATATGGATGGCTCAAACTAGGAGGAAGCTAGACCTTGGTTGGAGTCTTAGAATAATCCCCTTACCTAGGATTTTTTTACCCTAATTAGCATGAAAATTGACCCATCGTGTGCACACAATGAGGGATGTGGTTTCTCTATTAGGGGAGGTACCTACCTAGGAGGAGTGTTAAGCACTTGGAAGAGGGAACTTGGCTCTGGGAGCTTACGACCATGTGATATGCACCTTGGAGGTTGGACACTTGACTTGAGGACATTAGGTTAAGGAGCATATTTCATGGAGGTTGGTTGTGGACCCAAACATAGAGGTTAAGGAGGAGCACTAGAGATTAGTGACCATATTGGAAAATATGAGAGTATAATTGGGTGCATGAGACAACATGTCGAACACAATTAGAGGAGGAGCACCATGCATGAGTTTTGCAGATAAATTCTATCTATCATATGGCTAGGGTGGACCATAATAGATTGGGGTTTCAAAGAGAAATGATGATCCTTCTTTATAGTAGTTTAAAATGAATCAAACTAATTATCACCTAGTTTAACAGACGATTGGAGATGAGCTTGGTATATTAATTTTGTTCCAAACCTCTTTGCTCCTTCCCAAATTCACAATCCTGCACACAATACAACCAAGAACCTTACTCAAACAAATGGTGTAAAATGAAAGAAATGCTTAATAACTGCCTTAAATAAACTTGTCAGGCAAGTTAGAACCACTACTAAATACTGAAAGTAGATCAATTAGATGCATAAAACTCATATTTTTAGGGGAGGGAAAGAAGAGATATATCCATTTTTTATTGAAATTGACAACAAATTAAAAAAATTGTTACCTCACTTTTGTTTTTGGCACTACCCATAACCACTGCCTAGATTGCTACAACCCCAAGCCACTCAAGATTGTTTCACCTCCATTTTTCTACTCCATGAAAAGAAGAGGAAGACCAAAGGGAGATGGGAACTGTGGGAAACAATGATTTCCAAGGAGATGGTGGTCATAAAAACCTCATGGATTAAATGGCTATTATTGCTTAAGGCTTGATGATAGCTCCAATATAGAAATAGTGCTCCCTTTATCCTTCCATTAGGTCTCTTTTATACCATTTCAATATAGTTGAGACCATTTTTCCACAAGATTCAAGGAGTTACAAAGTGGTTATCCCATAAAATCCACTCAGAAGTGTGTAATTTTCATGTTTTTATATTTTTTAATGACTTTAGGTGGTACATAAGCCTTTGATGGAAAAAAAAACATTGTGTACATGTGCCTTTGATGAAGAAGAGTATCATGTGGATTGTTAAAAAGGATTTGTTAGTTGGGATCTAAGTGGGATCAAGATGCAAATGACTTGGGTGTAAGGGATCAAGGATAAATAAGGGCATCCAATGATGTTATGTTATAATAATGAGGACACTTGGGTAGTGGACCACCATGGAAGAATAAGGGTTGGGTCACTAACAACTTGTTGGAGAGTGCACCATCTTGGAGGAGAGGTGTTGATCCCAAGGAGGATTTTTCATAGAGGGTGTTTCACATTGGGGATTAGATAAATTCTAGTAAGACACTTGTGTGTGCTCATATTGTATAGTACTCCATATGGATTTTCCATGGTGGTCACTTGTATTGAATTATTCCCTTGTTTTATGTTAACCTTCCTCAATAACTCTATATATAAAGAGAGGATATAGATCTTGTATTATTATCATCATTGTACTCTAATATTTGTATTTTCTTGGAGATTCTTTTAGGGAGAAAGTCACTAGGGTTAATGAGGTAACCCTAAGATACAACAAGAAGAGAGAGAGACATATTGGTTTTTCTTAGAGAGATTACTCTTGTGTATTGATATTGGGGTTTGCTCTTATGAGACAATAGGGTTTTTGCTATGATTGTAAACCCTAAAGAAGAAAATGATGTTGGAGGTGATGATGTTTTTTCTTGTGCCTCTTGTTGTAGTGCTAGGTTTTCTATCCTAGTAGAAGATGTAGAGAGTAGATATAATTGCTTGCATGATTTTGGAGTCTTATTATTATGTGAAGAATGGAAGTGTCTAGGGAACAATCATGGATATCCTAGCTTAATGAGTCTTGATCTTGGTGTGATTCCTTGCTTGGAAGAAGATTTAGTTATTGTATTCTTGATGTTTTGTGGAGGTCTAAGTGCTTGTGTTGATGAAATATCTGAAGACTTAGGGTTTTGTTGATCCTTAAATATTCTAAGTCCTTGTAAATTATTTCTTGTATATTTGTTTCCATACTTAGAAAAATTTCAACTTTGTCGTGGGTCTACAAAACTTTATTTCCTTTAGATACAAAACTTTGCGGTCTCCAAAATGCACCCTCTTGTTCCGTCGCCCTCATTTCGCATCTACACTTAGAATTTTTCTTGAAAAGATTCATTGCGGGTCTAATGGAGTTATATGATTCACTCACTATCACCGTGACCCTTAGGTCCAACCGATCCTCCATACTTAGTCTATTTTCCATATTTCACTTACACTCCACTTACCCTAATCCTCTACGTCTGACTGATTCACTTTTGTAATTAGTCAAAATATTGAAAATCTATCGTAGTTCCACGGGTTCACATTGATTTCATTGTTCATTTCACATACCCTTGATCCCAATTGAGTTATCATACTTAGTCATTTTTACAAGTTTTCACGTCAGGTTCGTGGGTTCATCATCACTCCATCTTTTCTTCACTTACCTTCGATCCTCCTTCGCCCCACGATAAATCATCATCTAATCTTGTCACATTCTCCAATGAACATTTAATGAAAATCTCACAGAGATAACAAATGGTTAAGTGTAAAAGTTCACAATTAATGGTGACATTCTCGAGACTCTCCTCCATTAATTTCAATATTATTTTGTATTAACATATCTTTGAACCAAAGGCTCTGAAGTATTGTATAATAAATGGGGTTACCTTGATAATAACATTTTGAAAAAAGGAATTTTGCAATAGTTCACCAACTTCATTTAGTATGACAACCAGAAGGAGAGAGCATTTTTGTGGGGATACCATAAACTCAATTGGAAAATAAGACTAGAAATTGCAGTGGTCGAGAGCCTATATATATTATTCGAGATTTCCACTTTCTGAGAGAAATATTAATCATATTTGGACATCCGGAATTGCTTCAGTAGGTTATGTTTCAGATGTTTTCAACTGCAAAGAACTGATTTCCTGGAGTATAAATAAGTTTGATAAGAACCAATGGATAATTCATCTTCTAGGGGAATCCCCAATTTCTTTAAGTCCTTCTATCTTTAAAAGAATTCTTAGACTTTCAGAGCCAACGACTGCCTTCAAGAGGGATGGAGCTAAAAAATTCTTGAAGGTGAGAAATAGTGGATTCAAGATTTTGCAAGAATATATGGAATATTTGTCCATGATGTCAAAAGACCTATCAACTATCTAGGTTAATTTTCTAAGGAACCCCTACCGATAAATGGCATGGTTGTTTTCTAGGGTGGCTAGACAAGAATACACTACTAATATTCCTCGTCACATTCTATAAATCCTATATTTCTCCATTCATGAAAAAGAAGTTTTTGATTGGGCGAATATTATTTATGGTGAACTATATTTTCAACTAGAAATTTTCAAAAAGAGTAAGAAGTTTTATATGTCCTCGTATTTAATATTTGTCATCATGTATTGTCATGTTTTTAAAGGAATTCATTTATCCAAACACAACAACTGCAAAATTGACTCAGTGTAGACATGGTACCTTGCCTTATGGAGACAAAAGTCCATGAACCATTTTTATGAAGTGCATAATTCATTTATGTCTCCCTTTAAGAAGCTCGTTTTTGGACCAAGTACTTCAAGATTGTCTTTAAAAGGAACAACATTTCTAGATAAAAGAGGAAGTTTTGAAACAATGGAACATTTTAGCGTCATCAGAGTTTATTGTTCCAAATAAAGACCCTCACACCTTCCATATTATGTATCAAATAAGATGTTTGTAGTAGAAGTGTGCAGACAAAATAGATTCTAGGCTCATTTATTCCTTGATAAAATGAAAAGGAAATGTATTCATTTTCCTTGGAGGATTGGATAAATAGTATTGGAAAGTATTATAAACATCGATGAATTTTCGGTTCAATTCGACCAATTCAATTTAAAACTAGCAAATGAAGTTAAAAGGTTCGACACTAATCAGATGCTCATGAATCATATGATTTTTGTGGGTTACAGTGTTGCATTTGAAAATATATTTTTATTTGGAGAAGAGGAAGGGGATAGCTAGAGTCCTCAATCAATTCCTATTGAAATAAATCAAGAAGATATTGAAATTGTGGTTAGCACTACTGAAAAAAATCGACAACATGGAAAAGTTGTAAATGAAAGGAGTACATGGTCTCCTAATGTTTCACAAAAAATTGGCCCACAAAAGCAGAGAACTCAACATATAGCTCAAGAGAAAAAGAAATATTCAATGGACAATTTCAATGATGGAGGTGACCATAATCCTCCTAAGGGAAGTCTTGAAAGACCCCATAAGATTTCAGTAACTAGTAAACTAAAAAGGTGGATAAATTAGGAAGGAACAAATGAGGTTGAACCTGAAGATGAAATCTCTCTTGAAGACATGGACCTGGATGCAAACATTGAGGACATAGAATTCCCCTATGATGAACAAAGAGTGTAGGAAAGTAGAGAAGTTGCAGCAGAATGGGTCACACAAGAACCAATTATATTTGAAGAAGAATCTATGACTTTTCATAGCACTCTATTTAATAAAGTTTCAAAGAAATTATTTTTTGAAAAACAAAATTCAAGAAACAAAAAAGTTCAAAGAAATGCAAGCTCAACACTTGACCTAAATGGAGTCCCACCATCGAGAATTGTGTACATCCATGAATCCATAGTTTATGCACTGAATATGTCAATAGAAGATATGGAGAGTGAAAATTCTACTCTCAAGGATAGGATTAGAGAATTGGAGATTTCCCTAATGCCCCCATCCATATTTGTTGGCCCAATTGCTACGATGCAACCATGGAAAACTCTTGATGGAACGCCAGAGCCTAGCTCAAAATTAAGAGGGACATAAAGATTAGTTATTGCAGTCATAAGATATGTTGGAGAAAATATTAAGAACATAATGTCTCTAATTCTTGAGACATGGGAACTAGTGAATAGTTTCATTTCCTTGGCATAAAAAATGATGAATTTGAAATAGTTCCTTCAAGTTGATTTGGAAAATGATGAGGAGTTTTATAAAGGGGAAATTAATACCTTTGTTACTAAAGTTTCAAATATGAGTGAGCTTAAAATAAAATAAGAAGACCTACCCTCCCCAGTTTGCATTAAACAATTAAAGGCATGTTGGATTAAAAGAATAAAATGTTTAAAATAAATATTGGTTGATATTGACACTATAAATGTCAAGAGGGGAGAGTGTTATATAAATTTAATTAAGTTGGATCTAGATGAATATATAGAAGATACAATACATAAAATTTCAATTGACTACTGAGGGATAGAGGATTCATTATTTGACATACGAGTAAGGCAAGAAGTAATTGTCGCGCCAATGAGGGATTATATTGAAAATTGGTTAAAGAAAGATTTAATCAAAATAATGGAAACATATCAAGAAATGGAAGTTATAATCGAGCAAAGAATCCCAACAAAGGAGAATACAAAATAAACATTGGCCAATAGATAGTGAGAGAGATAAATCCATCATAGTGAGTAAATTGATCACATCTTTCATAATTTCTCTATTATTTTTCTCTTTTCATTCAAGAATCATCCAATTATGTCTTGTCATTCTTGAAAAACATAATTGATTTATGATCGTCTCCTTCTTTCTTCTTTACACATTCAGCCCTGTTTCACTTTATTTTTATGGTCCACATGAGCCCCATCCCATTCCATTTGGACGAATGATATTTTTATTCATTGAAAAATAGACTATTAAGACAATTATTTTTTAACTACCAAAAGAACTACTTTGGGGTGTAATTTCAATGATTTCTCAAACTCTAAGTTATTGAGCATGGGATGTTTGAAGTGCACCTATCATATTCTCTCTTATTTTGAATGAAATACTCTTTTAAAGTTATCTCAATTGTGGACCTATGTCTTTTCCTTCTTGTGAATGGGATCAAAATTTATGATATTGTGATGGATGTGAAAATTTTATGATTTTTCATATAATAGTTATTTTATTTTTGTACAATATTCTAGGTTTATTGTATTTTAGTTTTTAAAGATTCATGGTCCTCTTCTCATAATTTTCTTTGTGAATATATTATTTTTTAGTCATTAGTATTTTGTATTTTGTTGAGCGATTAAGATTGGAGTTTCTTTTAAGTATCTTCTATTTTAATAATTCAAGTATCAAGATATATCTTTCAGAACATAAAGAGGAGTACCACCTCTATAAAAATGCACGGGGGATGCTTTATCCTCGTGAGTTTATTGTTTGGATATTAACCAATATAAACATCAAAAGGTTGGAGGACTCAAACCTTAGGATGGACATCTGGACTTGGAGGCTAGCATTATAGTTTTCTTACCATGTACTTGTGTGATGCAACATGTTCAGGGTTTGAAAACATTGAGGAGGACAAGTGTGCTAGTGTGGAAATATTGTGAGATACAATATTGATGTATGTGCCAGGGAGGACTTGCTAGTGTTGATGCTATCATGTTGAGTATCTTTGGTGGAGTGACCAACTTTGGTTGGGAGTGATTCCTAGCTAGGAGGAGTTTGTAGCTAGGGTTTTGTTATGGCTTATCTAGCTAAGGATTGGAGAACTTGACTTGTACCAACTTTGTGATAAATATATGGTATGTACTTCTACTTTATATTTTATATGTGTGTGTATGGTTTTCAGTTGTCCAAAATTTTGTATTTGCATGTTTGATTTTTAGCTTATGTTATATTCATGATTGAGTGGACTTAAGCCCTTCTTGTTCATGTTGATTTGGAATAACATATAGTTGAATTGGGTAAGTGATTTAACACATCTATTGAATATAAAATGTGCATTTCATACTATCATAATATGTTGTAATAAGATAATTTAGATGTATTATATGCCTAGAAAAGTGTCCCCTCATGGTTGAAGCATCATGGTATTTAAGTACACTTATATGGTATTTATTCTCTTGGGTTGTAAAGTGAAATATTATAGTTGTTAATTAGTATTTCAGATCATCCCTAATGCTGAAATTTCATGGGGATTAGATCCTGCAAACCTCAAGTTTAAGGTGAAATTTTGGAACTTGCATTAATTGCTCGATTTTCAAAAGAATTATAGAAGATGGCATAAAAAGTTATGAAGTTGAGAAAAGATTGTTTATTAGCATTGAATCCAACAATCATTGTTGTACCATCCCATCCTTTAAGTGGAACTAGGACCCTTGTCATGTGTCACCACTTTGATGAGTTCAGAGAAATAAGGAACTTATTTTTACTAGATGCTTATGTTTAACATCAACAAGTGGCAATTGCACAATTTATATGAAAAATACCTAAAGTGTAACAAGTTTGATTATTTCCTATGGTATTTTAAGGGCCAAACATAGTGTTAAGAATAAAAAATTCCAAAATAGATCTTGTGGCATTCATTAGCAGTGTAATCCAACAACTTTCATGCTTTGAACATGCCACAGCCCTATCATACATTCAATGATATCCACCTAAAACATGCCTCCATGTTTTCTCGTTTACTCATTAAGTAAAAATAAGGATATATCTAGATGATAACCACCCAAAAGTTCCAAATAGAATATGCGTCAATGATTTCATATTAGCCTAATTATCATCAATGCAAACAACACCTAGAAAACTAGAAATCATGTGAATAATCCCTTATAACAAAACTCACTAAAGTGAAAACATTATTTTGACTTAATGAGTTCATGCAACCTCGACCCAAAACAAATTAAATCGTATAAAACAAAATTAAACTTCGATTTTAAAAAAGTATGAATAGATCGTGTACGATCGTTAATTCACCATGATTCTTTTGAATCAAAGGGTTACATATTGGGTTGTTATATTGTTTGCAATGAAATTCGATTCGATGGTCAAGTCGAAGGTCAAAGTGATTGACTGAGGAATTCAAGAGTCAAATTGATCGACAACAATTCGAGAGGTCATCCGACAAGAGTTCGTTAGGAGGTCGAGTCACAACCGACTGAAAATGAACTAGAGTTCAGTTGGTAGTCGATTGGTAATCCGGCCGGTAATCAACTTAATGGAATCCCAATATTTGTGGGGATTTATAGCCAATGATATGTGTGGATATGTAACCATTTTTGGAAGCTTAAAATTGAGGATCTCCTTTTAGATCGATAAAAATGGGCAACAGTCTCTCTAAGAACCATTTCGACGATTATGTCAAGGGAAGAATGGGAGAAAATCAAGAGAAGGGAAAGGAGTATGAATAGGCTTTGTCTTGCAAATTCAATGTTGTTGAATGTCTTAGGTGAAGACTCAACCAAGAAAATGTGGGACAAGTTGGGAAGTTTGTACCAATCAAAATCCCTTGTAAATAAGTTGTTCCTTAGAAAGAAGTTGTATCTTCTGAGGATGAGTGATGGGAGCTCGGTAATTGAGCATTTGAATGCATTCAACACTGTAGTAAGCCAATTTTGGTATGTGGATATTAAATAACTTATGAGGAGAATTGTATTATCCTATTATGTTATTTTCCAGACTCTTGGGATGGATTAGTTGTGGCTATAGGGAGTAATTCAACCACATTAGTGCTAGATGATGTGATCACATCTCTAATGTCATAATAAATGACATAGAAGAACATGTAAGGATTGACTAAAGATGCCTTAATGGTGATAGGTCGGTAATTCGACAGATATAAAGGCAAATTATCTGGTAGAAATTCTAATTTGAACGGTAGATCTAAATCCCAATTCCAGTCGAAAAGAAGATGTTGGAAATGCAATAAATTTGGGCATTACAAAATGTATTGCAAGTCGAAGGAGATAGAATTCACTACAGGATTTTGTAGAAATTTCAATACAAATTAAGTATTTCCCGCGATTCTCCTAATCTAACAATTATATGCCACTGTTAAATACAGAATCGCTTCTACTAATATTCTTGCGGAAAATTAAACCACAATCACAAAGTGAAATATCAAGAACACATAACACAGAAGTTTTACCGGGAAAGAGTAAAGCTAAAAACCCCGCTATCATATATTATGTATATCATGGATCATGAAACAATCTCATACAAAAATCTAATCCAATAGCTCTCATTACAATACAATCGTCTCACGCCGTCATACAAAAAAATCAGCAAATACATGTGCCAATTCTCTGTGTCCAAACAGCCAGCCTCCTCTGCATAATCCCTGCAATTAGGATTCTCACAATGAATTCGAATTGCCTAGTTTTCACATGTTCATAAGCACATCCACTACATGTGTGATTGCATGAGTGCACTTCACTCAAATCACAACTGATAGCCAAACTATCCCTTTCACCTGTTATCTCAACTAGGTCTCCACTGAATCTAACATGCATGTAGTTAACCATGGCGAATATTTAGTTGCATGTGAGTTCATTGATTGTGAATTAATTAATAATCAATTCACTGAACTCTCGCTAGTGCAAGTTTAGTTACAACTACTACAACTGGGCTTAACTCACTTAACTACATTTATAACTCTGTTACAATGTCAAATCACTCAGTTATAAATGAGATAATAGATTGATATTTATTGTCCAATTTATTTAAGGGAAAAGTAAATTAGACACATGTTTCTTGTTAAATTTTCAACACTCCCTCTCAACAAGAAAGGGATTATCCTTCACCCCAATCCTATCTCTATGATATTCGAATTTTCTCTTGGTGAGCGCCTTCGTCAGAATGTCTGCATCCTGATCTTCCGTAGGAATGTATTGAAGCAACATGATCTTCCATTGCACACAATCTCTAAGATGATGATACCAGATATCTATATGCTTAGATATATCATGAAACACGGGATTAATCAAGAGTTTAATGCAACTCTGATTATCACAATAATTCACTATCGGATCTAAATGAGAACCAAACAAACCAGCCAAGATCTTTCTCATCTAGATAGCCTCACATGCAGCTTGATTGGCTGCCATGTAATTTGCTTCCATTGAACTAAGTTCCATGGATCTTTGTTTCCTGTTGTACCAAGAAACAGTTGTAGATCTGATACTAAATATCCCCCCTGATGTTCTCTTTATGTTCGTTCAGCTGCCCACCCAATCTGCATCCGTGAAGCCATGCAACTTCACCTCATCTGTTTGTCTGTACCATAATCCATACTCAGATGTTCCCTTCAGATATCTCAGGACATGCTTACCTACCTTCCAAAAGAGTTTGGTGGGATTAACCATCTCTTGACTTAGCTGGTTAACCACATAGAAAATGTCTAGTCTCGTGTTCACTAAGTACATTAGCAAACCCACTAATTGTCGATAGACAGTAGCATCCACTACCTCTCCAGAAGTAGCATCTTCTTTCCTCCAGTTTCCTGGAAGAGGAGTATCCATGGGTTTTCATCCCTCCATGTGAAACTTTCCCAGTATCTCCCTTGCATACTTGCCTTGAGACACAAAACATTCACCATCTCACTTCCATATTTTCAATCCAAGGAAATAATGAAGAAGGCCCAAATTCATCTTGAACTCCTTTGCAAGGCCATCCTTGCATGAGTGTATCAGTTTCTCATCACCAGTCAGTATTAAATCATCAACATAAAGAACAATGATTAAAATCTTACCATCCACCCAAATTTGGTATAGGTTTGCATCTGCTTCACTTTTGGTGAAGCCCAATCCAGTGAAATAGTTGTCTATCTGAATGCACCAAGCACGGGGTGCTTGCTTCAGCCCATACAATGCTCTCTTGAATCTGCACACATGTGACTCCCTGTCAAAGGTCTCAAAACCTTATGGATGCTCAATGTACACTTCTTCCTCAATGATCTCGTTGAGGAACGTAGTTTTTACATCCATCTGATGAATGCACCAGCCCATCTGCATTGAGAGTGCAAGGATGGATATTATGGAAGAGTACCTTGCGACAGGTGTAAAGTTCTCATCATAATTTATCCCCTCGATCTGTGAGAAGCCTCGGGCCACAAACCTGGCCTTGTATTTCTCCACACTCCCATCAGCAACTTTCTTTACCTTGTATATCCATATCGAACCTACCACTGATTTGTCGACCAATCTTGGGACAATTTCCCATGCACTGTTTTTGACAATGGATTCATACTCCTCTACCATAGCATCAACCCAAGTGGGATCTTGCACTGCTTCCTGAAAGGAAGATGGTTTAGTCACAATACATTTTCTCATGAGAGCCATGTATCCAGCAAATCAATCAGGAGACTGTCTCTGTTTGTGCTGTGAAGTAGGGGCTCCTACATTCTGTGCAGCATCTAGTCTTAATCTGCCAGCTTTCGTGGTGCACTTTCTGCCATTTCTGATGGATGACTCTGCTTGAGTGGTTTCCTATACTCCATGAATCTCCTCATGTGGTTGATCCACATCTTGAGACTCATCTTTTGGAATAAGCAGTTCCTCTTCCGCATGCAAGTCTAGATCCCTCTCAAGCGACAAACGCATGGCTTTCCCCTCATCGAATTTTATATCCCGACACATAACAGTCATCTTACTGTTTGAAAAATACACATGATAATTATGGGGTGTTTCTATGTACCCCACAAATATCCCAACTTCAGTAGTCGGTTCCAGCTTCTTCCTGGAATCCTTGGTCACATGCACATAAACAGATGAGACAAAAAAATTTAAATGAGAAACATCAGTTTTCTTACCAGTGAAAGCTTCTTCAGGTGTACTCATGCCAAGTATTCTATGAGGACAACGGTTCTACACATAAACCATAGTATTGCATGCTTCTGCCCACAAATGCATTGGTAGGCCCTGATCATGCAACATCGCTCGTGCTACACCCACGATCATTCTGTTCTTTCTCTCTGCAACCCCATTTTGTTGTGGGTTATGAAGCGCTATGAGTTCTCTTAGAATTCCTTCTCTGCTGCAAAAGTATTTGAATTCATTAGAGATGTATTCTCCACCATTATCGCTCCTTAGATCTTTCACTTGCTTCCCCGACTCTTTCTCCACCAATGCTTTAAACTCACAGAACTTTGAGAATGTTTGATCCTTCTTCTGCATGAAGAATATCCAGCATTTACGAGAAAATTCATCAACAAAAATAACATAATACCTATGTTCTCTTGTTGAAGCAACCGAGAATGGCCCACACACATCTGTGTGAATTCTCTCCAGGATCACCGAAGCACGGTTCTCCTTTTCATGAAAGGTGGACTTTACATACTTCCCAGGGTGCACCCCTTGCACTGATCTAACTGAGCAATTGTTCCCCTTGGAAGTCTAGTACATATTTGTTGCATGATCTTCAAGGCTCCATGATGAATATGGACCAATTGCATGTGCCATAATTCACCCTCATCCCGGCTCACCACTTTTTCTGCCTTGCCCATCATGGCACCGCAGCCATCTACCTCCAGCATGTAGAGATTCTTAAATCGATTCCCTATCTTCTTGACTTGACCCATTTCTTTATGTCACAGGAAAAAATTTCCATCACTGAAAACAACATCATAGCCTCTGTCCTCCAACATTGCAATTGAGACCAGGTTTTTCTTCAGACCTGGAACATGCATAACATTTTTCAATTGAAATGATTTACCTGACTCCCTCTGAAAGGTAATGGTACCAATACCAGTTTCATTGTATCATCCATTGCCGCCCATCTCTATATACATTATGAGATCTTTATCCTCCAAGTCACTGAAAGACTCTTTATCCCCCATCATGTGGTAGGAAGCACCACTATCCAAATACCACACCGATCCCAATGCACTTGAATCCATGCATGAGATCAAAGATAAGTCAAGTTCAAATTGTGAGACAAGAGCCTCACCAGTTGCAGCTCCATCAATCGTCTTTTTTTTCCTCTTCTGTGGACAGTTAATAGCGAGATTCCCATGTTCATGACAGTGAAAACACTTCACTTTGGACAAATCCAGCTTCTTGACTTTAGACTCGGATTTTGAATGGAATTTATTCCCTTTCCATTTCCTTGCCTTGGCAGTCAAAGAACAATCCTCTTCATCATCACACTTTGATGAAGATCCATCTCTGGTGTTCCGCCTGAACTCCTCCTGCACTAGATCCGACCATAGTCGTTCCCAATCTGGCAATTCTTCCCTTCCATTGATAGAGTCTTGATAACTGTGCCAACTCTTGGGAAGTCCTAGGAGAGCCAAGATCACCAAATCATCAGCAGCAACTGTTATTCCCACACTTCCAAGCTCATCCTGACATTGGACAAACTTCATGAGATATTTTGCAATGGAGTCTCCCTTCTCCATCTTGATCTTCCTGAGTTTATCTTTGAGCGCCAATTTCCTATGGTCACTACTGTTTTGGAATAGATCCGTCAAAACCTTCCACATTGCATGTGGTGTGGTTTTCCCATGGAGACCTGAGACAATGTGGTCTCATACTCCCTCCAACAGAATCCTCCTCGCCTTTGCCACTTTCTTTTGCCATGCATCAAGATTTGCAGTGTCTGTCGCATCCGGCTTAGGAACATCTTTGTCAATGTATTCCTTCAAGCCATTGTATTCAAGTAATGCCTCCATCCTATACTTCCAAGCAATGTAGTTTGATCTACCCTCGAGTGCATACTCCAACCTCAAGCCATTGAAAGACATTTCGATCTTGAATCAACTGTCGCACCAAGAAAGTCCTGCAAATTAGAATGTTATCCAATCACAAACTCAACTATTGTAATCCCTCTTTCCCTGGGAGGTTTGCACCCCACCTAAGAGCAGCCTGAGGGAATTTCTCACCCTACTAGTGTCTAGCCTGAGAACTTGTTGAGGAAGTTCGCACCCTACCAGTGTACAGCCTGCAAAAATCACAAGGAAGTTTGCATTGTAATGCACAGTGGGGTGAGGGAGGTTTGCACCTCTCCTTTGAGCAGCCTGCGAGAATCTTGATGAAGTTCGCACCTCTCCTTTGAGTAGGGTGCGATAATTTATGCACTAAGGTCTGCACCCTGCTAGAAACGAGACTTGCAAAAATACTATTATTTCCACACCTCACTTTCGTGGCTCCGTGGCTCTGATACCATGTAGAAATTTCAATACAATTTAAGTATTTCCTGCAATTCTCCTGATCTAACAATTATATTCCACTTTTAAATACAAAATCGCTTCTACTAATATTCTTGTGGAAAATTAAACCATGATCACAAAGTGAAATATCAAGAACACATAACACAGAAGTTTTACCGGGAAAGCGTAAAGATAAAAACCCCACTATCATATATTATGTATATCATGGATCATGAAACAATATCATACAAAACTCTAATCCAAGAGCTCTCAGTACAATACAATTTTCTCACACTGTCATACAAAAAATTCAGCAAATACATGTGCCAATTCTCTGTGTCCAGACAACCTGCCTCCTCTACACAATCTCTGCAATTAGAATTCTCACAATGAATTTGAATTTCCTAGTTTTCACATGCTCATAAGCATATCCACTGCATGTGTGATTGCATGAGTGCACTTCACTCAAATCACAACTGATAACCAAACTGTCCATTTCACCTGTTATCTCAACTAGGTCTCCATTGAATCTGACATGCATGTAGTTAACCGTGGCGAATCTTCAGTTGCATGTGAGTTCACTGATTGTGAATTAATTAATAATTAATTCACTGAACTCTCACTAGTGCAAGTTTAGTTACAACTAGTATAACTAGGCTTAACTCACTTAACTACACTTATAACTCTGTTACAACGCCAAATCACTCAGTTATAAATGAGATAATAGATTGATATTTATTGTCCAATTTATTTAAGGGAAAAGTAAATTAGACACATGTTTCTTGTTGACTTTTCAACAGATTCAACAAGAAGCAGTTGACTGAGAGAAACACTACTTTGAATAAAGGAGGTGAAGTGTATCTAGCGTCGACCTATACACAATTGGATCAAGATGTTTGGTTGATCGAAGTAGGAGTGTCCTTTCATATGACACCTCACAAATATTTGTTCTATGAATATTAGAGATATCAAGGGGGGTATGTGTTCTTGTGGGATCAATCGACAACCAAAATTTTTGGACGGGGAAGAGTCTAACTAATATTGCAATATGGGAGGAGTATAACCCTTCGAAGTGTGCTACATATTATGGGTTTGGAAAGAAACGAGTGATGCGGGTGTGCACACTCTATTTCAGAAGGATATGTGCAAAATGGTTAGGGGTGTGTTTGTCTTAATGAAAGGTGTTTGGATTGAAACCCTATATAAGTTGTTAAGGAATTTTGACTTGACTGGATGTAACAACATTGTTGTTCCTAAACTTGACTCGACTTTCTTGATTTTAATTTGGAAGCCAATTTTTGTGAACATTACATATATGGAAAAAAACAATTGGGTTAGGTTCCCATATAGAGTGACAAGGGAAAAGGGGATTCTATAATTGATACATAGAGATGTGTTTGGGACTATAACAATCCCTTCACTTGGTGGATCCCTATATTATGTCTCCTTCATAAATTATTTTTCCAAGAAGATATGGATATATTTCCTGAGGAAGAAATCATTTTTTTCAATAAATCCAAAGATTTTAAATCTCTTGTGGAAAACCAAACAGATAAGAAGATCAAGGTTTTGAGAACTAAAAATGTTGGTGAATCATGTGGAAAGGAATTTGATAAGTTACACAATGAGTGTGTAATAGCACACAAAAATACCACACCATATACCCCATGGTGAAATGGAGTTTCCAAGAGAATGAACATGACATTGATGGACAAGGAAAGGAGCATGCTCAGTGGTGCTAGGCTCACACAAGAATTTTGGACAGAGCCAGTCAACACTACAAAATATTTGGTTAATATTTTTCCTTCATTAGTGTTAGCCGACTCAAATGCACATGCGATATGGTTTGGTAATAATCCTTCACTTTCACATCTCAAAGTATTTGGTTGTGATGAATTTGTGCATGTTCCCAAGGAAAAGAGGAGCAAGTTGGACAAGAAGGCAGTCAAGTGTATTTTCATTAAGTACAAGGAAGGAATGAAAGGATATAATCGATGGGATCCAGTATGGAGGAAAACAATGTATAGTCGATATGTGGTCTTCATGGAATTCAAAGGTATGTCCAAGTCAGAAATGGTTCAAAAAAAGAAAGATCCAGAAAAGGTGAGGTTTGAACTGAGGAATGAAGAAGATTATTCAAAGAGTTTATTGAATCAGATGAAGATGTTGAATAGCTGACCTTGGTTTTGAGGTATAAATTAGTAAGAAAACCAATTTAAAGGTATAGTTGAATTCCTTTTTACATTTGTGTTAAATTCAACTGACGAGGATCCCAAGTCGGTTAGGGAGGCAGTCGAATCGATAGAGGGAAACTCTGGAAGGATTCCATGGTTAAAGAGATGGAATCCTTGCACAAGAATTAGATGTGGGATTTAGTAGAATTACCTAATGGAAGAAATCATATCAGTGACAAGTGGGTATTCAAGAAAATAATGAATGCGGTAGGTCAAGCCGATAAATTCAAAGCTTGACTTGTAACAAAAGCATATTCCCAAGTCGAAGGAGTCGACTTCGGTGATATTTTTTCCCCTGTTGAAAAATTAACTTCCATTAGAGTACCAGTGTCTCTGGCTATAGCATTTGATATTGAAATAGAGAAAATGGATGTGAAGACAATGTTCCTACATGGGGATCTAGAAGAAGAAATATAAATGAAATAGCCTGAAGGATTTGCAGTAAAGGTAAAGAAATAGCTAGTGTGCAAGTTAAAAATATCCCTTTATGGTCTAAAGCAATTGCCAAGGATGCAGTATCCAAATTTTGACATCTACATCCTTAATTTTGTATTTGTGAGAAGTAAGGTTGATCACTATGTATATTCCAAGGAAGAAGGTGGGTGTTTCATAAATGTAGATTTGTATGTCAATGACATGTTGTTGGTCAGAAACAACATGGATGAAATAAAGGAGTTGAAGAAGAAACTATCCTCCAAGTTAGACATGAAGGATATTGGTGCAACAAAATTAATTCTGAGAATGGATATCAATAGAGATTACGTAGTTAGAATTATTTGGTTGAACTAGAGGAAGTATTTTGAAACAATCTTGAAGTGTTTCAACATGCAGGATTGAAAACCTGTCAAGGTGTTAATTCCTAAGGGAGCAAGGTTAATTGTTGAACAGTGTCCAAACATAGAGGAAGAAATAGAGGACATGGTATATGTTACCTATGTAAGTGTTGTTGGTAGTCTAATGAATGATATCATTTTCACTTGACTAGAAATTACTCATGTAGTGGGAGTATTAAGAAAATACATGTTGACACCTAGGAAAGGTCACTGGAAAGTTGTCAAGAGAGTGATCAAGTATTTGTGTGGCACAAAATATTATGGTTATGCTACCAATGGAAGCATGAAGATGACAATGAAGTAAATGTACATCAATTTTTCGGCATCGATTAGGTTGTAGATATAGACCAATGAAGTTCGATCAGTGGATATGTGTTCAATATGTTTAATGGATAAATTATCTAGATGAATAAGAAATAGAAAATCATAGCCTTGTCGACAATAGAAGTTGAATACATGGCAGCCACTCATGGAAGAAAAGAAGCAGTATGGTTGCAAAGGTTGTGTTAAGGTATCGGGTTTAAGCATAGAACTATGAAGATAAACTATCACATTCAAAGCACAATATTCCTAGCAAAGAA
>ML816650.1:20128-35721 GCA_009831015.1 Picea engelmannii
AAGTGGACATGAGTCATTTGATCTGAAGATCATTTCGGGTGTATTCTCAACCATTGATCATATTATAGTGGAAGGATAGTGTAAGTAGAATAGTTGAAGTCCCGGAGTAAATGGTGGCCATCCATCTAAATGCTTTATTAAGTCCCAGCCATTGGATTAATCAATGAAAGGATAAGTGTAAGGATTAAACATGACCATTGATCTGGTTATGAGAAACAAAAGTGAACTGTCCAATCTGTTCGACGAAATCTTATTCTAAAATTTAAAACGTTGAAATCCCGAAGTCTCAAATGACGAAGTCCCGAAGTCCCAACTATCGTCCATCTCATCAGGGGATTAAATTGTGACCATTTATTTGATAAGCACTCAAGAACTCATTTATCCTAGCGTCTGGTCACCGCCATTGTTCATATGGAATAAGAGATTAAAAAGGAAAGATATAATACGTCGCTAAATTGATAAGCTTGTGGTTTTGTATCACTCGATCACATGTAATGGTTTGAAGGAAGCGCCTCTACAGAACTCGGTTTCTGCAAATAAATTCATAGATTTGGGATTTAGTTAAAAGGACAAAATTGATCCATAATTGTGATCAATTTATGAAAAATCCTTCACAATAAAAATGTTAAAACAGCGATTATGGTTAAGTTAAATGAAGAGGTGTGATGGTCCAAATAAAGGGACACTGTGTATAACACTCACGTCGTTTTGAAGAATATATAAATGAGAAAGAGTGGTGAGAATAAAGTGTCTTTGTATTTCAAATCGAAAGATATATTAAATCACAGGAGCAGAGAAAGATGTAGTAAAGACTTGATACAAAAGTTTTTTCCAAATTCAGAAAATAAGGGTGGTTGGGTGGTGCAAGGGCAGGTTAGTGCCTGCAGAGGGAGTTGGCGCTTCCTTTTCAGTTGTAGCTGACTAAATAGGGGGTCGTAGCCTCCTACCAGTTTGTGTTGGTGAACAAGGGTGTGGGTGCATCCTGATCAGTTGGTGTTGATCGAAAAGCAGTAATATCTTCCTTTTATGTAACATGTAAAAAAAAAATTGCAGTTAATAGAAAAGCGTTTGTGGTTTTTCCCAATTGGGTTCCACGATAAAATATTCTGTCAAAATTATGTTTTCATAAATAAAAGAAAATGATAAAGTTATTGTGTCACTAATTCACCCCCCCTCTCAGTGACAGGATCCGATCCTTCGCCAACCATGTCACGAACTTAGTTCATGTCCCCTCCTTCCATCTCCATTTTCTTGAGTGAGTCTAAATGTGTTCTTTCATTGTATTTTTCCTTGGCTATCCCTTGTTCATTCTATTGTTGTGTCCATTTATCCAACAAATATTATTCATCTTACTTCATTTTGTTGGTGTAATGTTTAATCATGATTTATAAGTCCCAAATATACATATTCCAAGGAAAAATTCATGGGATCCCCCCTTTTTCATGGAATATCTTTGGGGAAAACAACAAAACAACATTTTGTCATCTTGATTCGTAACTTCCTTAAAAAAAAAATTCTAGAAAAAAGCATTACCTTGTTGTTATGACCTTCACCATTCTCTTCTTTCATTGGTAGCAATCTAAACTTTATTTACTCTTTCTCAATATAATATGTATTTATCTTAATCCATAGTGAGAACCATTTCAATCAAACCACCAAGGTATCCTAGCATAATATGACATGAATCCATGGGTGGCATATCACATAGAACTTCATCTTCATAATCTACAATATGAAAATTTACTAAACCGTGTTCAAACATTGTACCCTGGTGTCCCTTTTCTAAACCATGCAGCATTTACCTCTGATCATACACTTGGTTTTCAAAAGTTTCTTTTATTGTGAAGGTTCTCTATCTTTAGGTTGCTTCGTTGGATTTAGTGACATTCTTTGAAACACTAGTTTCTCACATTTCTCCTATTATACCTAGGACACATTATCTTCAACTATCAATACTACAACTTGTGTTTCATTGGTTTTGGCTTCTTGCCTTCTTTTTCTATTCATGTTCCTAGTGAAATCACTTTATCTATGTCCATGAGCACCATATTTGAAACAAATTTACATAAATATTCCTCCTCTTCGTCTACCATAACCTTGACCCTGGTTGGAATTGTAACCTTCTCTAAAATTGTAATGTTTTGTACTTATGTTAGTCTATGTGTCCTTTACTTCACTTGATTTCACACTTCCTAAATATTGTCTTCATATTCCTCTTATTCCTTTGCATCTTTTGTTATGTTTCTTTCTTAATATATTTTTTCACCCCTCAAATCCAATTGATATGCTTATGCAATATATCGAACATTCAGCAAACTAGTTTCATCTTATATAGCAAATATAAGCCTATTAACATGCCTTGCAATATATTTAGTACCTTCTACATTCTTACCTAATCTAAATGACAACCTATAAAAAAAATCTATATTCCTTTATTTCCCTATAGTTATTTCCCTTTGTCTAATTTTTTCACTACCTCAAAAATTACAAATAAAAATCAAAAGGGAAAAAATCACCTTTTAATTTTCCTTCCATCCCATACAATCTTTTATTTTTTCTCCCATTCATTTTGTTGTCTTTCCAATTGCAGATTATCTCACCAAAATGAAGCATGTCCTCTCATTTTCATGAAAACAAATATGAATATATTGGGATATCTAATTTGTTTAAATTCAAAAAATTCTCCATTTCTCTAATCCGATTGATTATCTCTTATGGATTCGAGCTTCGAGATATACATATGTGTCCAACCTTAGTCTTCCTCCCAAATTCTTAATTTCCTGAATTAATTTTTCCTCTATTGATAGTGTGGCTTTAATATCTAGTTGTGGAACCTCCTATTCTACTTTCATATTCACTTTCACCATATAGTTATATCACCACTCCTCTTCATTGAGAATATTTTGTGGCATCCAATATCATTGTAAATGTATGTAGTAACTCTATAACATCGTATTTGGATTTGTATTCTCCCTCTTTGGGGTCTTCCTGGTCCTCCTCAAAGAGGAACTCACTTTCCTCATCTCTCTATCATATGATATTCAATAATTATTTCAGTGAAAATTATATTCATAGTCTCTCCTTCTATAATATCAATGCAAAACATTCAAAATACCGATTACTTTCCAAAGAAAAACTAAGCTCTAAAACCACTTATTGCAACCCAAACAATGTCATATAATAAATGCATAACATATATTCAAAAACATAAGTAATTAAGGAAAAAAATTAATTTAATCATGTATTGAACAATAGGTATAATACAACAATTTTGGGGCCAATCGATCTTAAAAATTGAATGATAATTGTTTTAGGAAGCCAATTAGACCAAGTGAAAATTACAAAGAAATTATTTCTTAATATATTCCATGATTCCTAAGCCCCCTTCCCCCGCCAACAATAAATTTGGAATTGTATTTATACTTAATCCAAATAAATCATTATGTGAACAAACTACCAATTATCTAGTTTATTTTTCAACTAAACTATCTATTGATATATTCCTCACATTCAACATTACATGTCTCATAGTGCTCCATGTGTTTCCAAATGTTTGGATACTATAAATTAAAGGAAATTTGGTGAATAGTTTAGCTTTTGGGGTCACTCGAAGAGTGTTTTCACCCAGTGCTAGTCCCTTGGAGATGCTTCATGGACATATGGATGGCTCAAACTAGGAGGAAGCTAGACCTTGGTTGGAGTCTTAGAATAATCCCCTTACCTAGGATTTTTTTACCCTAATTAGCATGAAAATTGACCCATCGTGTGCACACAATGAGGGATGTGGTTTCTCTATTAGGGGAGGTACCTACCTAGGAGGAGTGTTAAGCACTTGGAAGAGGGAACTTGGCTCTGGGAGCTTACGACCATGTGATATGCACCTTGGAGGTTGGACACTTGACTTGAGGACATTAGGTTAAGGAGCATATTTCATGGAGGTTGGTTGTGGACCCAAACATAGAGGTTAAGGAGGAGCACTAGAGATTAGTGACCATATTGGAAAATATGAGAGTATAATTGGGTGCATGAGACAACATGTCGAACACAATTAGAGGAGGAGCACCATGCATGAGTTTTGCAGATAAATTCTATCTATCATATGGCTAGGGTGGACCATAATAGATTGGGGTTTCAAAGAGAAATGATGATCCTTCTTTATAGTAGTTTAAAATGAATCAAACTAATTATCACCTAGTTTAACAGACGATTGGAGATGAGCTTGGTATATTAATTTTGTTCCAAACCTCTTTGCTCCTTCCCAAATTCACAATCCTGCACACAATACAACCAAGAACCTTACTCAAACAAATGGTGTAAAATGAAAGAAATGCTTAATAACTGCCTTAAATAAACTTGTCAGGCAAGTTAGAACCACTACTAAATACTGAAAGTAGATCAATTAGATGCATAAAACTCATATTTTTAGGGGAGGGAAAGAAGAGATATATCCATTTTTTATTGAAATTGACAACAAATTAAAAAAATTGTTACCTCACTTTTGTTTTTGGCACTACCCATAACCACTGCCTAGATTGCTACAACCCCAAGCCACTCAAGATTGTTTCACCTCCATTTTTCTACTCCATGAAAAGAAGAGGAAGACCAAAGGGAGATGGGAACTGTGGGAAACAATGATTTCCAAGGAGATGGTGGTCATAAAAACCTCATGGATTAAATGGCTATTATTGCTTAAGGCTTGATGATAGCTCCAATATAGAAATAGTGCTCCCTTTATCCTTCCATTAGGTCTCTTTTATACCATTTCAATATAGTTGAGACCATTTTTCCACAAGATTCAAGGAGTTACAAAGTGGTTATCCCATAAAATCCACTCAGAAGTGTGTAATTTTCATGTTTTTATATTTTTTAATGACTTTAGGTGGTACATAAGCCTTTGATGGAAAAAAAAACATTGTGTACATGTGCCTTTGATGAAGAAGAGTATCATGTGGATTGTTAAAAAGGATTTGTTAGTTGGGATCTAAGTGGGATCAAGATGCAAATGACTTGGGTGTAAGGGATCAAGGATAAATAAGGGCATCCAATGATGTTATGTTATAATAATGAGGACACTTGGGTAGTGGACCACCATGGAAGAATAAGGGTTGGGTCACTAACAACTTGTTGGAGAGTGCACCATCTTGGAGGAGAGGTGTTGATCCCAAGGAGGATTTTTCATAGAGGGTGTTTCACATTGGGGATTAGATAAATTCTAGTAAGACACTTGTGTGTGCTCATATTGTATAGTACTCCATATGGATTTTCCATGGTGGTCACTTGTATTGAATTATTCCCTTGTTTTATGTTAACCTTCCTCAATAACTCTATATATAAAGAGAGGATATAGATCTTGTATTATTATCATCATTGTACTCTAATATTTGTATTTTCTTGGAGATTCTTTTAGGGAGAAAGTCACTAGGGTTAATGAGGTAACCCTAAGATACAACAAGAAGAGAGAGAGACATATTGGTTTTTCTTAGAGAGATTACTCTTGTGTATTGATATTGGGGTTTGCTCTTATGAGACAATAGGGTTTTTGCTATGATTGTAAACCCTAAAGAAGAAAATGATGTTGGAGGTGATGATGTTTTTTCTTGTGCCTCTTGTTGTAGTGCTAGGTTTTCTATCCTAGTAGAAGATGTAGAGAGTAGATATAATTGCTTGCATGATTTTGGAGTCTTATTATTATGTGAAGAATGGAAGTGTCTAGGGAACAATCATGGATATCCTAGCTTAATGAGTCTTGATCTTGGTGTGATTCCTTGCTTGGAAGAAGATTTAGTTATTGTATTCTTGATGTTTTGTGGAGGTCTAAGTGCTTGTGTTGATGAAATATCTGAAGACTTAGGGTTTTGTTGATCCTTAAATATTCTAAGTCCTTGTAAATTATTTCTTGTATATTTGTTTCCATACTTAGAAAAATTTCAACTTTGTCGTGGGTCTACAAAACTTTATTTCCTTTAGATACAAAACTTTGCGGTCTCCAAAATGCACCCTCTTGTTCCGTCGCCCTCATTTCGCATCTACACTTAGAATTTTTCTTGAAAAGATTCATTGCGGGTCTAATGGAGTTATATGATTCACTCACTATCACCGTGACCCTTAGGTCCAACCGATCCTCCATACTTAGTCTATTTTCCATATTTCACTTACACTCCACTTACCCTAATCCTCTACGTCTGACTGATTCACTTTTGTAATTAGTCAAAATATTGAAAATCTATCGTAGTTCCACGGGTTCACATTGATTTCATTGTTCATTTCACATACCCTTGATCCCAATTGAGTTATCATACTTAGTCATTTTTACAAGTTTTCACGTCAGGTTCGTGGGTTCATCATCACTCCATCTTTTCTTCACTTACCTTCGATCCTCCTTCGCCCCACGATAAATCATCATCTAATCTTGTCACATTCTCCAATGAACATTTAATGAAAATCTCACAGAGATAACAAATGGTTAAGTGTAAAAGTTCACAATTAATGGTGACATTCTCGAGACTCTCCTCCATTAATTTCAATATTATTTTGTATTAACATATCTTTGAACCAAAGGCTCTGAAGTATTGTATAATAAATGGGGTTACCTTGATAATAACATTTTGAAAAAAGGAATTTTGCAATAGTTCACCAACTTCATTTAGTATGACAACCAGAAGGAGAGAGCATTTTTGTGGGGATACCATAAACTCAATTGGAAAATAAGACTAGAAATTGCAGTGGTCGAGAGCCTATATATATTATTCGAGATTTCCACTTTCTGAGAGAAATATTAATCATATTTGGACATCCGGAATTGCTTCAGTAGGTTATGTTTCAGATGTTTTCAACTGCAAAGAACTGATTTCCTGGAGTATAAATAAGTTTGATAAGAACCAATGGATAATTCATCTTCTAGGGGAATCCCCAATTTCTTTAAGTCCTTCTATCTTTAAAAGAATTCTTAGACTTTCAGAGCCAACGACTGCCTTCAAGAGGGATGGAGCTAAAAAATTCTTGAAGGTGAGAAATAGTGGATTCAAGATTTTGCAAGAATATATGGAATATTTGTCCATGATGTCAAAAGACCTATCAACTATCTAGGTTAATTTTCTAAGGAACCCCTACCGATAAATGGCATGGTTGTTTTCTAGGGTGGCTAGACAAGAATACACTACTAATATTCCTCGTCACATTCTATAAATCCTATATTTCTCCATTCATGAAAAAGAAGTTTTTGATTGGGCGAATATTATTTATGGTGAACTATATTTTCAACTAGAAATTTTCAAAAAGAGTAAGAAGTTTTATATGTCCTCGTATTTAATATTTGTCATCATGTATTGTCATGTTTTTAAAGGAATTCATTTATCCAAACACAACAACTGCAAAATTGACTCAGTGTAGACATGGTACCTTGCCTTATGGAGACAAAAGTCCATGAACCATTTTTATGAAGTGCATAATTCATTTATGTCTCCCTTTAAGAAGCTCGTTTTTGGACCAAGTACTTCAAGATTGTCTTTAAAAGGAACAACATTTCTAGATAAAAGAGGAAGTTTTGAAACAATGGAACATTTTAGCGTCATCAGAGTTTATTGTTCCAAATAAAGACCCTCACACCTTCCATATTATGTATCAAATAAGATGTTTGTAGTAGAAGTGTGCAGACAAAATAGATTCTAGGCTCATTTATTCCTTGATAAAATGAAAAGGAAATGTATTCATTTTCCTTGGAGGATTGGATAAATAGTATTGGAAAGTATTATAAACATCGATGAATTTTCGGTTCAATTCGACCAATTCAATTTAAAACTAGCAAATGAAGTTAAAAGGTTCGACACTAATCAGATGCTCATGAATCATATGATTTTTGTGGGTTACAGTGTTGCATTTGAAAATATATTTTTATTTGGAGAAGAGGAAGGGGATAGCTAGAGTCCTCAATCAATTCCTATTGAAATAAATCAAGAAGATATTGAAATTGTGGTTAGCACTACTGAAAAAAATCGACAACATGGAAAAGTTGTAAATGAAAGGAGTACATGGTCTCCTAATGTTTCACAAAAAATTGGCCCACAAAAGCAGAGAACTCAACATATAGCTCAAGAGAAAAAGAAATATTCAATGGACAATTTCAATGATGGAGGTGACCATAATCCTCCTAAGGGAAGTCTTGAAAGACCCCATAAGATTTCAGTAACTAGTAAACTAAAAAGGTGGATAAATTAGGAAGGAACAAATGAGGTTGAACCTGAAGATGAAATCTCTCTTGAAGACATGGACCTGGATGCAAACATTGAGGACATAGAATTCCCCTATGATGAACAAAGAGTGTAGGAAAGTAGAGAAGTTGCAGCAGAATGGGTCACACAAGAACCAATTATATTTGAAGAAGAATCTATGACTTTTCATAGCACTCTATTTAATAAAGTTTCAAAGAAATTATTTTTTGAAAAACAAAATTCAAGAAACAAAAAAGTTCAAAGAAATGCAAGCTCAACACTTGACCTAAATGGAGTCCCACCATCGAGAATTGTGTACATCCATGAATCCATAGTTTATGCACTGAATATGTCAATAGAAGATATGGAGAGTGAAAATTCTACTCTCAAGGATAGGATTAGAGAATTGGAGATTTCCCTAATGCCCCCATCCATATTTGTTGGCCCAATTGCTACGATGCAACCATGGAAAACTCTTGATGGAACGCCAGAGCCTAGCTCAAAATTAAGAGGGACATAAAGATTAGTTATTGCAGTCATAAGATATGTTGGAGAAAATATTAAGAACATAATGTCTCTAATTCTTGAGACATGGGAACTAGTGAATAGTTTCATTTCCTTGGCATAAAAAATGATGAATTTGAAATAGTTCCTTCAAGTTGATTTGGAAAATGATGAGGAGTTTTATAAAGGGGAAATTAATACCTTTGTTACTAAAGTTTCAAATATGAGTGAGCTTAAAATAAAATAAGAAGACCTACCCTCCCCAGTTTGCATTAAACAATTAAAGGCATGTTGGATTAAAAGAATAAAATGTTTAAAATAAATATTGGTTGATATTGACACTATAAATGTCAAGAGGGGAGAGTGTTATATAAATTTAATTAAGTTGGATCTAGATGAATATATAGAAGATACAATACATAAAATTTCAATTGACTACTGAGGGATAGAGGATTCATTATTTGACATACGAGTAAGGCAAGAAGTAATTGTCGCGCCAATGAGGGATTATATTGAAAATTGGTTAAAGAAAGATTTAATCAAAATAATGGAAACATATCAAGAAATGGAAGTTATAATCGAGCAAAGAATCCCAACAAAGGAGAATACAAAATAAACATTGGCCAATAGATAGTGAGAGAGATAAATCCATCATAGTGAGTAAATTGATCACATCTTTCATAATTTCTCTATTATTTTTCTCTTTTCATTCAAGAATCATCCAATTATGTCTTGTCATTCTTGAAAAACATAATTGATTTATGATCGTCTCCTTCTTTCTTCTTTACACATTCAGCCCTGTTTCACTTTATTTTTATGGTCCACATGAGCCCCATCCCATTCCATTTGGACGAATGATATTTTTATTCATTGAAAAATAGACTATTAAGACAATTATTTTTTAACTACCAAAAGAACTACTTTGGGGTGTAATTTCAATGATTTCTCAAACTCTAAGTTATTGAGCATGGGATGTTTGAAGTGCACCTATCATATTCTCTCTTATTTTGAATGAAATACTCTTTTAAAGTTATCTCAATTGTGGACCTATGTCTTTTCCTTCTTGTGAATGGGATCAAAATTTATGATATTGTGATGGATGTGAAAATTTTATGATTTTTCATATAATAGTTATTTTATTTTTGTACAATATTCTAGGTTTATTGTATTTTAGTTTTTAAAGATTCATGGTCCTCTTCTCATAATTTTCTTTGTGAATATATTATTTTTTAGTCATTAGTATTTTGTATTTTGTTGAGCGATTAAGATTGGAGTTTCTTTTAAGTATCTTCTATTTTAATAATTCAAGTATCAAGATATATCTTTCAGAACATAAAGAGGAGTACCACCTCTATAAAAATGCACGGGGGATGCTTTATCCTCGTGAGTTTATTGTTTGGATATTAACCAATATAAACATCAAAAGGTTGGAGGACTCAAACCTTAGGATGGACATCTGGACTTGGAGGCTAGCATTATAGTTTTCTTACCATGTACTTGTGTGATGCAACATGTTCAGGGTTTGAAAACATTGAGGAGGACAAGTGTGCTAGTGTGGAAATATTGTGAGATACAATATTGATGTATGTGCCAGGGAGGACTTGCTAGTGTTGATGCTATCATGTTGAGTATCTTTGGTGGAGTGACCAACTTTGGTTGGGAGTGATTCCTAGCTAGGAGGAGTTTGTAGCTAGGGTTTTGTTATGGCTTATCTAGCTAAGGATTGGAGAACTTGACTTGTACCAACTTTGTGATAAATATATGGTATGTACTTCTACTTTATATTTTATATGTGTGTGTATGGTTTTCAGTTGTCCAAAATTTTGTATTTGCATGTTTGATTTTTAGCTTATGTTATATTCATGATTGAGTGGACTTAAGCCCTTCTTGTTCATGTTGATTTGGAATAACATATAGTTGAATTGGGTAAGTGATTTAACACATCTATTGAATATAAAATGTGCATTTCATACTATCATAATATGTTGTAATAAGATAATTTAGATGTATTATATGCCTAGAAAAGTGTCCCCTCATGGTTGAAGCATCATGGTATTTAAGTACACTTATATGGTATTTATTCTCTTGGGTTGTAAAGTGAAATATTATAGTTGTTAATTAGTATTTCAGATCATCCCTAATGCTGAAATTTCATGGGGATTAGATCCTGCAAACCTCAAGTTTAAGGTGAAATTTTGGAACTTGCATTAATTGCTCGATTTTCAAAAGAATTATAGAAGATGGCATAAAAAGTTATGAAGTTGAGAAAAGATTGTTTATTAGCATTGAATCCAACAATCATTGTTGTACCATCCCATCCTTTAAGTGGAACTAGGACCCTTGTCATGTGTCACCACTTTGATGAGTTCAGAGAAATAAGGAACTTATTTTTACTAGATGCTTATGTTTAACATCAACAAGTGGCAATTGCACAATTTATATGAAAAATACCTAAAGTGTAACAAGTTTGATTATTTCCTATGGTATTTTAAGGGCCAAACATAGTGTTAAGAATAAAAAATTCCAAAATAGATCTTGTGGCATTCATTAGCAGTGTAATCCAACAACTTTCATGCTTTGAACATGCCACAGCCCTATCATACATTCAATGATATCCACCTAAAACATGCCTCCATGTTTTCTCGTTTACTCATTAAGTAAAAATAAGGATATATCTAGATGATAACCACCCAAAAGTTCCAAATAGAATATGCGTCAATGATTTCATATTAGCCTAATTATCATCAATGCAAACAACACCTAGAAAACTAGAAATCATGTGAATAATCCCTTATAACAAAACTCACTAAAGTGAAAACATTATTTTGACTTAATGAGTTCATGCAACCTCGACCCAAAACAAATTAAATCGTATAAAACAAAATTAAACTTCGATTTTAAAAAAGTATGAATAGATCGTGTACGATCGTTAATTCACCATGATTCTTTTGAATCAAAGGGTTACATATTGGGTTGTTATATTGTTTGCAATGAAATTCGATTCGATGGTCAAGTCGAAGGTCAAAGTGATTGACTGAGGAATTCAAGAGTCAAATTGATCGACAACAATTCGAGAGGTCATCCGACAAGAGTTCGTTAGGAGGTCGAGTCACAACCGACTGAAAATGAACTAGAGTTCAGTTGGTAGTCGATTGGTAATCCGGCCGGTAATCAACTTAATGGAATCCCAATATTTGTGGGGATTTATAGCCAATGATATGTGTGGATATGTAACCATTTTTGGAAGCTTAAAATTGAGGATCTCCTTTTAGATCGATAAAAATGGGCAACAGTCTCTCTAAGAACCATTTCGACGATTATGTCAAGGGAAGAATGGGAGAAAATCAAGAGAAGGGAAAGGAGTATGAATAGGCTTTGTCTTGCAAATTCAATGTTGTTGAATGTCTTAGGTGAAGACTCAACCAAGAAAATGTGGGACAAGTTGGGAAGTTTGTACCAATCAAAATCCCTTGTAAATAAGTTGTTCCTTAGAAAGAAGTTGTATCTTCTGAGGATGAGTGATGGGAGCTCGGTAATTGAGCATTTGAATGCATTCAACACTGTAGTAAGCCAATTTTGGTATGTGGATATTAAATAACTTATGAGGAGAATTGTATTATCCTATTATGTTATTTTCCAGACTCTTGGGATGGATTAGTTGTGGCTATAGGGAGTAATTCAACCACATTAGTGCTAGATGATGTGATCACATCTCTAATGTCATAATAAATGACATAGAAGAACATGTAAGGATTGACTAAAGATGCCTTAATGGTGATAGGTCGGTAATTCGACAGATATAAAGGCAAATTATCTGGTAGAAATTCTAATTTGAACGGTAGATCTAAATCCCAATTCCAGTCGAAAAGAAGATGTTGGAAATGCAATAAATTTGGGCATTACAAAATGTATTGCAAGTCGAAGGAGATAGAATTCACTACAGGATTTTGTAGAAATTTCAATACAAATTAAGTATTTCCCGCGATTCTCCTAATCTAACAATTATATGCCACTGTTAAATACAGAATCGCTTCTACTAATATTCTTGCGGAAAATTAAACCACAATCACAAAGTGAAATATCAAGAACACATAACACAGAAGTTTTACCGGGAAAGAGTAAAGCTAAAAACCCCGCTATCATATATTATGTATATCATGGATCATGAAACAATCTCATACAAAAATCTAATCCAATAGCTCTCATTACAATACAATCGTCTCACGCCGTCATACAAAAAAATCAGCAAATACATGTGCCAATTCTCTGTGTCCAAACAGCCAGCCTCCTCTGCATAATCCCTGCAATTAGGATTCTCACAATGAATTCGAATTGCCTAGTTTTCACATGTTCATAAGCACATCCACTACATGTGTGATTGCATGAGTGCACTTCACTCAAATCACAACTGATAGCCAAACTATCCCTTTCACCTGTTATCTCAACTAGGTCTCCACTGAATCTAACATGCATGTAGTTAACCATGGCGAATATTTAGTTGCATGTGAGTTCATTGATTGTGAATTAATTAATAATCAATTCACTGAACTCTCGCTAGTGCAAGTTTAGTTACAACTACTACAACTGGGCTTAACTCACTTAACTACATTTATAACTCTGTTACAATGTCAAATCACTCAGTTATAAATGAGATAATAGATTGATATTTATTGTCCAATTTATTTAAGGGAAAAGTAAATTAGACACATGTTTCTTGTTAAATTTTCAACACTCCCTCTCAACAAGAAAGGGATTATCCTTCACCCCAATCCTATCTCTATGATATTCGAATTTTCTCTTGGTGAGCGCCTTCGTCAGAATGTCTGCATCCTGATCTTCCGTAGGAATGTATTGAAGCAACATGATCTTCCATTGCACACAATCTCTAAGATGATGATACCAGATATCTATATGCTTAGATATATCATGAAACACGGGATTAATCAAGAGTTTAATGCAACTCTGATTATCACAATAATTCACTATCGGATCTAAATGAGAACCAAACAAACCAGCCAAGATCTTTCTCATCTAGATAGCCTCACATGCAGCTTGATTGGCTGCCATGTAATTTGCTTCCATTGAACTAAGTTCCATGGATCTTTGTTTCCTGTTGTACCAAGAAACAGTTGTAGATCTGATACTAAATATCCCCCCTGATGTTCTCTTTATGTTCGTTCAGCTGCCCACCCAATCTGCATCCGTGAAGCCATGCAACTTCACCTCATCTGTTTGTCTGTACCATAATCCATACTCAGATGTTCCCTTCAGATATCTCAGGACATGCTTACCTACCTTCCAAAAGAGTTTGGTGGGATTAACCATCTCTTGACTTAGCTGGTTAACCACATAGAAAATGTCTAGTCTCGTGTTCACTAAGTACATTAGCAAACCCACTAATTGTCGATAGACAGTAGCATCCACTACCTCTCCAGAAGTAGCATCTTCTTTCCTCCAGTTTCCTGGAAGAGGAGTATCCATGGGTTTTCATCCCTCCATGTGAAACTTTCCCAGTATCTCCCTTGCATACTTGCCTTGAGACACAAAACATTCACCATCTCACTTCCATATTTTCAATCCAAGGAAATAATGAAGAAGGCCCAAATTCATCTTGAACTCCTTTGCAAGGCCATCCTTGCATGAGTGTATCAGTTTCTCATCACCAGTCAGTATTAAATCATCAACATAAAGAACAATGATTAAAATCTTACCATCCACCCAAATTTGGTATAGGTTTGCATCTGCTTCACTTTTGGTGAAGCCCAATCCAGTGAAATAGTTGTCTATCTGAATGCACCAAGCACGGGGTGCTTGCTTCAGCCCATACAATGCTCTCTTGAATCTGCACACATGTGACTCCCTGTCAAAGGTCTCAAAACCTTATGGATGCTCAATGTACACTTCTTCCTCAATGATCTCGTTGAGGAACGTAGTTTTTACATCCATCTGATGAATGCACCAGCCCATCTGCATTGAGAGTGCAAGGATGGATATTATGGAAGAGTACCTTGCGACAGGTGTAAAGTTCTCATCATAATTTATCCCCTCGATCTGTGAGAAGCCTCGGGCCACAAACCTGGCCTTGTATTTCTCCACACTCCCATCAGCAACTTTCTTTACCTTGTATATCCATATCGAACCTACCACTGATTTGTCGACCAATCTTGGGACAATTTCCCATGCACTGTTTTTGACAATGGATTCATACTCCTCTACCATAGCATCAACCCAAGTGGGATCTTGCACTGCTTCCTGAAAGGAAGATGGTTTAGTCACAATACATTTTCTCATGAGAGCCATGTATCCAGCAAATCAATCAGGAGACTGTCTCTGTTTGTGCTGTGAAGTAGGGGCTCCTACATTCTGTGCAGCATCTAGTCTTAATCTGCCAGCTTTCGTGGTGCACTTTCTGCCATTTCTGATGGATGACTCTGCTTGAGTGGTTTCCTATACTCCATGAATCTCCTCATGTGGTTGATCCACATCTTGAGACTCATCTTTTGGAATAAGCAGTTCCTCTTCCGCATGCAAGTCTAGATCCCTCTCAAGCGACAAACGCATGGCTTTCCCCTCATCGAATTTTATATCCCGACACATAACAGTCATCTTACTGTTTGAAAAATACACATGATAATTATGGGGTGTTTCTATGTACCCCACAAATATCCCAACTTCAGTAGTCGGTTCCAGCTTCTTCCTGGAATCCTTGGTCACATGCACATAAACAGATGAGACAAAAAAATTTAAATGAGAAACATCAGTTTTCTTACCAGTGAAAGCTTCTTCAGGTGTACTCATGCCAAGTATTCTATGAGGACAACGGTTCTACACATAAACCATAGTATTGCATGCTTCTGCCCACAAATGCATTGGTAGGCCCTG
>ML816650.1:38640-50380 GCA_009831015.1 Picea engelmannii
TCTGTTACAACGCCAAATCACTCAGTTATAAATGAGATAATAGATTGATATTTATTGTCCAATTTATTTAAGGGAAAAGTAAATTAGACACATGTTTCTTGTTGACTTTTCAACAGATTCAACAAGAAGCAGTTGACTGAGAGAAACACTACTTTGAATAAAGGAGGTGAAGTGTATCTAGCGTCGACCTATACACAATTGGATCAAGATGTTTGGTTGATCGAAGTAGGAGTGTCCTTTCATATGACACCTCACAAATATTTGTTCTATGAATATTAGAGATATCAAGGGGGGTATGTGTTCTTGTGGGATCAATCGACAACCAAAATTTTTGGACGGGGAAGAGTCTAACTAATATTGCAATATGGGAGGAGTATAACCCTTCGAAGTGTGCTACATATTATGGGTTTGGAAAGAAACGAGTGATGCGGGTGTGCACACTCTATTTCAGAAGGATATGTGCAAAATGGTTAGGGGTGTGTTTGTCTTAATGAAAGGTGTTTGGATTGAAACCCTATATAAGTTGTTAAGGAATTTTGACTTGACTGGATGTAACAACATTGTTGTTCCTAAACTTGACTCGACTTTCTTGATTTTAATTTGGAAGCCAATTTTTGTGAACATTACATATATGGAAAAAAACAATTGGGTTAGGTTCCCATATAGAGTGACAAGGGAAAAGGGGATTCTATAATTGATACATAGAGATGTGTTTGGGACTATAACAATCCCTTCACTTGGTGGATCCCTATATTATGTCTCCTTCATAAATTATTTTTCCAAGAAGATATGGATATATTTCCTGAGGAAGAAATCATTTTTTTCAATAAATCCAAAGATTTTAAATCTCTTGTGGAAAACCAAACAGATAAGAAGATCAAGGTTTTGAGAACTAAAAATGTTGGTGAATCATGTGGAAAGGAATTTGATAAGTTACACAATGAGTGTGTAATAGCACACAAAAATACCACACCATATACCCCATGGTGAAATGGAGTTTCCAAGAGAATGAACATGACATTGATGGACAAGGAAAGGAGCATGCTCAGTGGTGCTAGGCTCACACAAGAATTTTGGACAGAGCCAGTCAACACTACAAAATATTTGGTTAATATTTTTCCTTCATTAGTGTTAGCCGACTCAAATGCACATGCGATATGGTTTGGTAATAATCCTTCACTTTCACATCTCAAAGTATTTGGTTGTGATGAATTTGTGCATGTTCCCAAGGAAAAGAGGAGCAAGTTGGACAAGAAGGCAGTCAAGTGTATTTTCATTAAGTACAAGGAAGGAATGAAAGGATATAATCGATGGGATCCAGTATGGAGGAAAACAATGTATAGTCGATATGTGGTCTTCATGGAATTCAAAGGTATGTCCAAGTCAGAAATGGTTCAAAAAAAGAAAGATCCAGAAAAGGTGAGGTTTGAACTGAGGAATGAAGAAGATTATTCAAAGAGTTTATTGAATCAGATGAAGATGTTGAATAGCTGACCTTGGTTTTGAGGTATAAATTAGTAAGAAAACCAATTTAAAGGTATAGTTGAATTCCTTTTTACATTTGTGTTAAATTCAACTGACGAGGATCCCAAGTCGGTTAGGGAGGCAGTCGAATCGATAGAGGGAAACTCTGGAAGGATTCCATGGTTAAAGAGATGGAATCCTTGCACAAGAATTAGATGTGGGATTTAGTAGAATTACCTAATGGAAGAAATCATATCAGTGACAAGTGGGTATTCAAGAAAATAATGAATGCGGTAGGTCAAGCCGATAAATTCAAAGCTTGACTTGTAACAAAAGCATATTCCCAAGTCGAAGGAGTCGACTTCGGTGATATTTTTTCCCCTGTTGAAAAATTAACTTCCATTAGAGTACCAGTGTCTCTGGCTATAGCATTTGATATTGAAATAGAGAAAATGGATGTGAAGACAATGTTCCTACATGGGGATCTAGAAGAAGAAATATAAATGAAATAGCCTGAAGGATTTGCAGTAAAGGTAAAGAAATAGCTAGTGTGCAAGTTAAAAATATCCCTTTATGGTCTAAAGCAATTGCCAAGGATGCAGTATCCAAATTTTGACATCTACATCCTTAATTTTGTATTTGTGAGAAGTAAGGTTGATCACTATGTATATTCCAAGGAAGAAGGTGGGTGTTTCATAAATGTAGATTTGTATGTCAATGACATGTTGTTGGTCAGAAACAACATGGATGAAATAAAGGAGTTGAAGAAGAAACTATCCTCCAAGTTAGACATGAAGGATATTGGTGCAACAAAATTAATTCTGAGAATGGATATCAATAGAGATTACGTAGTTAGAATTATTTGGTTGAACTAGAGGAAGTATTTTGAAACAATCTTGAAGTGTTTCAACATGCAGGATTGAAAACCTGTCAAGGTGTTAATTCCTAAGGGAGCAAGGTTAATTGTTGAACAGTGTCCAAACATAGAGGAAGAAATAGAGGACATGGTATATGTTACCTATGTAAGTGTTGTTGGTAGTCTAATGAATGATATCATTTTCACTTGACTAGAAATTACTCATGTAGTGGGAGTATTAAGAAAATACATGTTGACACCTAGGAAAGGTCACTGGAAAGTTGTCAAGAGAGTGATCAAGTATTTGTGTGGCACAAAATATTATGGTTATGCTACCAATGGAAGCATGAAGATGACAATGAAGTAAATGTACATCAATTTTTCGGCATCGATTAGGTTGTAGATATAGACCAATGAAGTTCGATCAGTGGATATGTGTTCAATATGTTTAATGGATAAATTATCTAGATGAATAAGAAATAGAAAATCATAGCCTTGTCGACAATAGAAGTTGAATACATGGCAGCCACTCATGGAAGAAAAGAAGCAGTATGGTTGCAAAGGTTGTGTTAAGGTATCGGGTTTAAGCATAGAACTATGAAGATAAACTATCACATTCAAAGCACAATATTCCTAGCAAAGAATCCATCTTATCATTCCAGGATGAAGCATATTGATGTACAATACCATTTCATGAGAGACATGGTGGAAAACAACAAGGTGTTTATGGAGAAAGTAGACACATTGGAAAAAATAGAAAACTCATTGACCAATTTTGTGAGTATTGTGAATTTCTCTTGGTGCATAGGCTGGGAATTGCTTACCTAGGTCTGTGAACAAAATTTTGGGAAGCTCCCATTTCAACAAAGAAGACAACAAGTGGGAGAATGTTGGGTTATTATATTATTTGTAGTGAAAGTCGAGTTGATGGTCAAGTTGAAGGTCGTAGTGATCTAATGGGGAATTCGGGAGTCGAAGTGATTGATAGCAAGTCAATAGGTCAGTTGATAAGAGTTCATCATAAGGTCAAGTGGAAACTGACTGAAGAAAAACTAGAGGTCTACTGATAATATGAATGGTAGTCGATTGTAACAAAATCTTGTGATTCGTGGGATTTGCAGCCAATGATCTGCGTGGATCCATAACCATTTTTTTTCACCATGATTTAGGTTTTTTCATACTATAAAGATTATAAATAATGTGTATTGTCATTGTATTAAGTTGATTTTCATGCTAATATTTAGGAGTAGATTATTGGTCATGTAGATGTAAGTTGAATTGGTTGCAGGGTTGTTCTTATGTAAAGCAAGAGAGCATGATTGTGATTAGGTATTAGGTGTAGACCAAGGTTAGTCATGTAACTTTTTATTCTGAATGAATAAGAAAAAAAAGAGCAATATGCTCAAGGAATGTTGGTTTTCCTGAGTTGGGTTTCCAAGGTAAAATTTATGTGTATTATTTGATTGTTTTGTCATTTACTTTCTTGATGAAATATGTCTTCTCTTTTCCTAATAGGTTTAGCATGGAAGTCCATTTTCTAACATTACCTTGATCAATAATTACTCAACTTATGATTGATCACAATTCACCAACCTTATCGTGTAATTATCTTATGAATATACTATTGTTATTTTCAAATTTAATTATTTATTAAACTAAGGAATACAAAGAAATAAAATCATTCAGTCACACAAATAGAACTTTAAGGATTTACACTAGAAACCCATATGGGAAAACCAACATAAAGGATGATGTTTTCTCAAATCCAAGAATCTCCTATTTTAATACATTACAAATTAGGCTCAACTAGAGATTTTTTATTCCTACCTGAAATGACTTGAGGCTAAAGGAAAATTTACCACCTTTAATCTTCTCTTGGCACACACAACTAGGAAAAACACTAGTGTACAATTAATATTCTTGTTCTCTTTGGATTATAGCCAAGCAATAACAAATTCCTTCTCTTGCTTCTTCTTAGAGAGGTCTCACCCCTTCAGTTCTTTGGTGATTAGATGTTGATGCAATAAAATTGTATTCTCCTCTTCCTTGGAACCTAGATAAATTTTATTTTCACACAATCCCTAGAAACTAGATTTCCTTTACTACAAGGAAGGTAGTCTTCTTAGTTTCAAAATGAAATAGTGAACTACTTCCCAGTTTATATTTCTTTCTCTTTGACCCACAATTAGTGAATCCATAAATCAAACTCTAGGACGGTTTCATTTTTTCCCTCTATGTGTCACAAGTTATCAAGCTCTCCTCTGCATATGACAACTTATTGAGATATACAAGACCAATCAAGAGTACATGAAGAGAAATATTTTTTATCTCCTCTTCCTCTCGTAGTATGGTACCCCTCCTAGTCTTATTCTCTACCCAAAATTTCTAACTAGATTGTAGTACCCATGAAGAGACAAACTAAGAATTTAAGAAAACCCTTTCATACGTATGTCATTTTGTTCTTATCAAGATTTGTTGGAACAATAGGCTATGCAAGTTCATCACACCTTTTTATATTCTAGATATAATATATCAACAGTCAACAATCAACTAGAGGGGTCAACTAAGGGATGGCCTAGATGATTGACTAGTCAGGTAGTTAGAACATAATAGTCAACTTGCAAAAAAGGAAAAAAATAAGTAGTGTGTTATGCACCTAATCAATCTATGTATACCACGTATTCCTCACTTCAAGGGAGTTGGTTACATATTGGTTATATATAATATGTCACTACGGATCAATCTAAAAAAGCAAGTGAAATGTATTGTATATGGAAATATTTTGGTTTCTTACACTACTATGTATGTTGAGCTTAAGTGTTGTAACTATGTATTTAGACATCACCACTGTCCTAAAATATTGGTTCTTCGATATACCTAATCCTATTATTATCCAACATGGTATCAAAGCTAGTGGCTTAAGATGTATCATGTTGTCTACAAGTGTTATGGAGGTTGTTGGTTGTACACGCTCCTAACAAGTCGAATATGTATAGTAGATTGACTCAGGGTTTTGACTTGTAGACTAAATCTATTATTAGATCTAGAGATTGGTATTATGAGTTTCAAGACAGAGCCTATGGTTTTGAAAGGCCACATATATGGAATTTGGGCTCAAGATATGGAAACTACAGTTCCAAATCTAAAGGATGACCAGTAGAAGTTTTTCATCAATGAGAAGAAGGATGATAATATAGAAATCATAATGACCCACATATCTAGGGATATTCACTTTCATAGAAGTGGTATCGACTACTTCAATGTTTTCTGGAAGAATATAAAGACTCTATTTGATCGAACCAATGAAAGTTAGATTATGAAAATTGAGAAAGAATTGATCTCTCTGGATCCTCTCTCTTTTTGAAACAATTGAAGACTAGGTGTCTTGTGGAAAGGAGCTTTAGTTGAAATTGGTTGAATGCGAAAAGGATTTTCCAAATAAGGATGGTCAACTCATACAATGGATCTTAATGGATTTTAATACACCCTATGATGTCTTTTATTTAACGTTTTGTGCAAGTTGGACCTCCAGAGAAGATGATGGTAAGGATTGTTCCTTTGACTCTTTATGTGGTTTAATAATTAGATCATAGGAAAAAATTATTGATGAAGATAAACTTGAGGTCAAGCAACATACCCATTTGTTGAAGGGAAAGGATCAATAAAATTATAGAGAAAGAGGTCAATGGGAGATATATCATGGTTTCATAAACCAAAGTGAAAATAAGAAATATGGTAATCAAACTTCAATGAAGAAAGGTATAAAGAAGAAGACTTTCCACTACTACAAGAAATTGAGACATAAGGAGAAGGCTTGTTGGTAGAAGACCAAGGACCTAGAGGAGAAAGTGGAGAAAATTGAAGGAGACATATCAACTGGAAGATCAACCAACTTGTAGAACTAAACTTTAGAAGGTAAGGTAGATAACTATACATTCTATGTTAGTGCTTCTGAAGTCTTTAATGTTCATACTTCTCAGAGTGAATGGATAGTCAACTCTAATTGCACCCATTATATGGCTAAAAATGATTCTCTTATCATCATCAAAGAGGCTACAAAAACATAAATATTTGTAGCAGATGATTATGCACTTATTGTTGTTGGTTCTATAAAGATTGAATGTTAGAGTGGTGTGATCATCAATGTGTATCAAGTATCTATATTGAGTGAAAATTTGTAGCTTGCACCCCAACTAACTCAGACTAGAAAGAAGGTAGAGTTTTGGCTAGATCGATTTCTTCTGAAGGATATGTACAAAACTTTTTTTGTTTTTATTGAAGGTTTCCTTGACCCAAAGGATAGGTTGTATAAGTTTTGTGACTTTCCCAAGAAATATCGAGGACCAATTGCACTCATATCTCACACCGACAACTAGAGAAAAATTTGACATTAACAACTCAAACCTCTGAATTTTTTAATATTAAACTAGTGGTGAAACACAACAAGGTTATTGGACTACCTAAGATTGTTTCTCTTGATGGAGTATGTGAAGGATGTATTCTTGGAAAGCATCATCAGGCTTCCTTTGACACAAGGAAATATTGGAGAGTAAAGAACCATCTGGAACTTGTCCATAGTGGTCTATGCTCCCTGAATAAAACATCACTAGCTATTGCAAGGTATGTATTTACCTTCACTAATGAATTTTCTCAGTCAAGTTGGGTGTATTTCTTGAAGAATAAGAGTCATGTCTTTGAAAATTTCAAGGAATTTATGACATTGGCTAAAAGGAAATGTGATTGACCTGTGAAATGTTTAAGATGGTATAATGAAGGAGAATATGCAGGAAAAGAATTTTAAAGTTACTTGTCATAGAATGGTATCTAGAATTGACCTTTGGTGGAAATTACATGTTGTTTGATTCAGGATAAAGGTCTATCAACTAATTTTTGGGTGGAATTTCTCTATTGCTCAAACTATTTGTTAAATATAATTCCAACTAAAGTTGTATGGGATGTGAATCTAGTTGAAAATGGATCAAAAAGAAACACTTAGTTGAGAATCTTAGACCCTTTGGAAGAATATCATGGAATCATATTCCAGATAATAGAAAGGATAAATTGGATGCTATGAGTCATCCTTGTATACCCTTTGTTTAACTTTCTTGATTCCATCTTACCAGAAAATGCACGACCAACCTTCAGGAAAGAGTGGGAATGAGGAGGAATAAGAGGACCTGATAATCTAGGTAGGAATATCTCTCAATGGCCCTTCTCTCAAACCCATCTGTTAAGGAAATGACTGGGTCAATTTCACAATTATAGGAAAATAAATGATCTAGATATTTATGAATATAGCACGGAAATTTATTCATCGAGGAAATGCAAGGAATTGATCTCCCATGAAAATCAACACACCTACCATTTACCCAATTGTTCTCTTTCCTTGGCCTTGGATACTATGAGATATTGAAGGCCTACATGTTGTTTGACCTCATCAAACAAGATATTATCTATAGAAGATATGTTGTCTTTGATGAGAAGACTTCAAGTATCACTTTATTAACTTCCTCTTCTAGTCTGTTAATTAGTGTTTCTTTGTAAATTCTAGGTAATTCTAGAACGATTGACTACTTCACAAGCTCATTAATTAGTCTAACGACTTCTTTTAAATTGTCCTACAATAGACCTTATGTGGCATAATTAACTACAACATTAAGACCCATGTTGAATACATAATGATGATATTGGTATAAAAATTCCTTCAAAAATTTGGGTCTATCTTCCTAGAAAGGCAACCAAGACAATAGAAATTTCCAAAGTTGATGCATAAAACATCAATGACTCAAGAAAAACTAGAAGTTAGAAACGAATTGGTAGTGATTCTCTAATGGTGTGTGTGCTAGAGACATGTAATCTAGATACATATGGAGATGCACATGGCCAACTTGAATGGGACAATGTTATGTCTTATGAGTATCATTCCTTAATTAAGAATGATACATGGGATTTAGTTCCTCAACCACAACAAAATAATGTAGTGAAAAGTTGATGGGTCTACAATATCAATTTCACATTTATAGGTGTTGTTGAAATACATAAGGGTCATTTGGTAGCTCAGGGTTTTTCTTGGAAAGAAGGAATTAACTACATTGAGACCTTTTCCCTAGTTGAAAATATGAACTTTGTTCGATTAATTCTTTCACTTGCTACTCACTTTGGATAGAAGGTATAGCATATGGATGTCAAAATTGATTTTCTACATGGTGATCTCACTAAAGATATTTATATGGAGCAACCACTTGGTTTTGAGAAGGATGGTAGTCTTGTGAGATGACTGAATAAATACTTGTATGGTTTGAAACATGCCCCCTTAGCATGGTATGAAAAGATTGATTTTTTTTAATCAATCTTAGTTTCAAACTTTGAGAATCATATCACAGTATCTATGTTTGCATGTAAATGATGAAACATTAATTTTTTGCATTGTATCTAGATGACATAGTCATTATTGGAAGAGATGTTAATTTAATTTTGGGTTTGAAGAAACAATTAAGAAATAATTTGAGATTACTAATGTTGGTGAAATTATATGCATAATATATTACCAAACATATATTATCGACCAAGATTCATAATCAACAGATTTGTTATGCTATATGTGCCGACAACAGGTGGTTTAACTATGTCGGATGACTATAGCCTAAATAAGAAACACTCAAAACCAATACATTGTTTTACAATTTTTTAATCTATCTTCCTCACACAGCTTAAAGATCAAAAAGCAAAAATCATAAACAGAATCCAACAAGCATGTGTTCTAAAGGTTCTTGCTCAGGTAATGAATCTCTCCATTTACAGGCTCATGAAATAAAAATATGGACTTTGAATCTGTCCCTTGTAGCAACTAATTTCAATAATAAATTGTAATCAATTTTCTGCACACAGTATTCAAAAGGAAATCAATCATAACTTAATCAATTCTAGAAGAAACTATTTGTCCTTGCATAGGAAACACTAGGTGTATAAAGATTCCCCATTTAATGGTCCATGTAGGGTGAATGATGGGATATTAATTGTTCATGTACTTGCAAAATAGAAACAAATGTTTAAGCACACAACTTAGCAAATGATTGTTCACACACACAAGCATAATAAATTCTCACTTAGAAATTATGAACATCTACAAAATTATCATAAACCTATATTGCACATTGAAACGTATTACTGAAATGCAACATAAATGAATTATACTAATTGTTTTACAATTAAACTATGAAATTGTTTCACTCACACACAAATAGAATTACATTCACAGAATAATTACAAAGAATCTTACCTTGGTTGGATCGGTGGGCCCTTGTCGTGCCAACAAGGAAGTTCAAACAAACTTACAGAATGGAAAACTTTATCAAACACATCAATTTCATAAACTGTAACTCATATCATTACTTCATAAAAAGGTTTACAAAATAGTTTACTCCATAATCATATCTCCAACATAACAATATATGGAATTATCATCCCTTTAGTACTCCTTCCTTCATATTTATACAGGGAAATTCAATGGGGATGGATCAGAACAAATCCCCCAACTCAGAATTTGTTTAAACTGTTTATGCACAAAATCTGGGTTTTTCACCAGATATTACAAATTCGGGTTAAAGCTCCTTCTATATCTCTCTAGTCTTTGTGAATTTTGAGAAACTATTTATGGGTTTTGTAACTGGAGGATTTCTCTAAAAACCTATTTTGATGTTTTTTTAAGATATGCTTCCATCTACACAAAAATCAAGGCACAATATGCCAGCTTAGAAATATTTGATGACTTTTTGTTGAATCGTTCCCCCAGAGCTGGAGGTCCACACATGTGAGTTGTGTGAATTCTATCACATGCATATGCATGTAAACATCTCTCTGGACAAAACCTATATCCCATAATTTTGAGATTCATCTTTATCTGCACAGAAATTGAGGTGAAAATCTAGTACCAGAATCTTGTAGGATGTTGGTACCGAACTAGCAGAATTGGTACTAGACTAGCACAGTAACAGATTTGGGTACCGGATCAGCGCAACGATCGTATTGGAATAGGCAGAGAGTTGGTACTGGATCATCTTAGAGTTGGTACCAGATCATACGGAGTACCGGATCAGGTAGAGTACCGGATCAAGCGGAGTACCGGATCAGACGGAGTACCGAATCACGCGAAGTATCGTAATAGAACAGATGGTTGTTGTAGTACCAAACCAGCGGTAGTACCGGATGAAGTGATGCCTTATCATGAAATTTCTTAATAATAATAAAAGTAATTAGTATCATAATAATAATTAATTATTCAATCATAACCATTAATAGACCACATAAATCATGACTAAATGAATATTACATCATGTACAAAACAATTGTTAAATGACATGTCTGTTGAGGAAAATAGGCAGAGAGTGCATATGTATGAGGAAAAATTGGTTAGGATATGGGACAATATAAGGCAATTGGAGGTGAAAAAAATGAAGCTCAACATTTCCCCCATGCCTTATCCATTGCATGTCCTCATGCAACAATGATCTTCAAAATTTCAAAATTGATGATACTCCTCACTCGAGAAGTCTTTTTGAATTAATCAAAACATAAAAGAAATAAAATGTGTTCTTGTACCTGTTGTTGCATGCTTATTCCATTGTTGATTGTTGTTTGAAGTGATTCAAGAAAAACAAATTAGCGTTAAGAATATTGTTTTTCAGGAATTACAGAATGTCCATCTGCAATATTTTGATTTTTATAATTTTTATGTATTTTGTAATGTTTTGATTTTTCTACTTTCAACATTTCTTGCCACCCTAAATGCATTCTCCAATGATTTGGGTTCCCAAAGGAGAACCTCATGTTGAATGTTATCTCTTAAAGTTCCTATGAATACATCAATCAAGTCCTCATCTGGAATATATGTTACCTTTATATTCAATCTTTGGAAGTTCTCAATGTGCTCTGTAATTGAACCCTTTTGCTTGAGATTTATCAATTGGCTAAAGAAGGTATTACTCCTTGTATCCTCATAGTGTGCTATCATTTCTTCCGTGAAAATTTTCCAAGTGATGAGTGATTTGCGAGAACAAAGCCATCTATACCATACAAATTGATTGGGTTCTAAATATAAAGAAATAATTTGTACCTTTTGTGTATGTGGCACATTATGTAGATCAAAGAATTGCTCCATCTGAAGTATCCATGTGATAGGGTCCTTGCCATCAAACTTCCTCATATCGATCTTAGGAACGTGGTTGGTCTTCAACCCAAAGTTGGAGTTTCTCCATTCTTGACTCACCTTCCTTGTGTCCTCATCATGAATTTCATGGGATACATTTTCACTTTCAGGTGTCCTCTCTATTACGAGATTTTTCAATACTTCCAAGATCTCCTCTTTTAAACCATCCATCTTTGCCTCCAACTTAGCTTCCATCTCTTGTAGTTCATCTTTTG
>ML816650.1:60074-81319 GCA_009831015.1 Picea engelmannii
GGGGGGGGGGGGCGGAAGTCCCGAGGTCAAACCCGTGGGATTCCCCTCTATACACATATATTTGTTATACAATTGATGCACGCGATTTTTATTTTTTTTCATTATTACCGCCGATATGGTCCCCCTCGTGGCTCGGCGCTTGGTCTGCGTATTGACCCCCGTAGGCTCCTGCATATTGATGCGTAGCGCACCCATTTTGGTCACCCTTGTGAGCTTCTCCTCTATGTGAATCGCTACATGGCGTTTATGCGTTTGGTCTCGACTGACTTCTCTTTTCAATTTTTGTTTCCCATCTGGTAAATTGTAATCTCTTTTGGCAATTTGGATATTTGTTATAGAGTTGTCTCAGAGTTCCTAGGATTTTTCAGTGCGTAGGGTTTGCATAAAGGGTGAGAAACATAATTTTAAGGGACGCAATGCATCTCACTGAGATCATGCAGAGTTACACTGTGCAAGTGATGAATTTATCTCCAAATGCAACAGAACAACATGTCCTAGATTTCTTCTCCCACTCTGGAACAATCGAAAGCGTTGAATTGGAGAGGTAAGCTCAAGTTTTTAGGGAATTTTTTTTGTTTCAAATCTGTATTGTTTAAGGTCGCCAGGAAGTGTTGAATTAGAGAGGTAGCCTCAAGATTTTGGGGATTTTTTTTGTCACCAACACTTTCACCCAGTTCGTTTTGGCTGCATTAAAGCAGCAACATGTCTTTAGGGGGTTTGAACCTCAGTCTGAGTATTTTCTTAAGATTGTTTAATTTTTTTTGAGATTTATGTATAAATTGTGTCCAGAATACTCTTTTTTTTTTAATGTTTTTGTTTAATTAATTTTTTTTTTTTGAAGATTTATATGTAAATTGTCTAGCATAATTCCAATCCCAGTTTCCCGACTTAACTCCAAATTTTGACCATTTTTTGTTGATGCAGATAGAGGAGTTTGTACGAATAAGAATAGACGAACGCAAAAGGAGTTTTGAAAAAAAATCTATTTATATATTTTTTTATTTTTTTTTGCGCAATTATAATGAATTTTACAAAAATGGAAAAGTGGTTAAAGTGTCTGGTTTATAGTAGTTAAAAATGGAAAAGTGGTTAAAGTGTCTGGTTTACAATTTCTTATAAAGGTAATACTCGGAAGTAGTTAAAATTCTAACATTAATACGTCCTATTAATGAATATATATACTTAAAATCAATGTATACTTGACTTACAGGTTAGGTGGGTAGGTAGGTAGGTAGGTAGGTAGGCCCTTGGTTCCAGATTTTGAACCAGGGCTCTGATACCATTTGTAATAACCGTATTAATTTAAACATCAATTTATTCCATAAAATAAAATAGTGACTTCTACTTGAATGCAGAAAACTCAATAATTTATTTTAATTCAGCACATACGCATGTTAAATTTATCAACGAATAATAATTTCATAACAGAATAAAACAATTTTACCTCTTCCTGATGCTAATTTCTCCGTCGACCCGGTTGTCCAGCCCGCTGCTTTGTTGTTTCCTTGCCCAGCTTGAAGCCACGGACCAACTCCGCCCAAACTGTGTTTCCACCCTACCAACTAGGACAACTTCCTAGCTCCAAGATACCATATGGATATCCTAGCCCCCGTGCCCAACACCCCCAGCAAACCGGTGCCCCCTGTACTAATCCTTCCCGACTACAGAACTCAACTCCCCTGCCCAAATCCAAGAGAACCCTCCAGCAATGATCCCCCCAAAACAAGTAGAATGATAATCGCCTCCTTTCGTAAACCTCCTCCGCTCATATCCCTCCTTCACTGCCCTTTCTCCTCATTTATTACCTTATCTATACATTCATTACCTTATCCACATAGTTAATGCCTTACCCTATTATTTAATGTTTATGTATCCTTGTTTTTAATGCTTCTTATCCCCTAGTATACGTAGATCATTTAATTAAACAATTAAATTTATTAACCCTCTTAATTTATTACCCTGTTCATTCAATGCGATAGGTAATTAAATATTTAATTAATTAATTATTCAAAATTATAACAATTAATTAATTAATTAATATTTAATTAATATTATTATACCAATCTTTGTTTAGTTAATAACATGTTAGAAAAATTAATTACCTAATAAATTTTACTTAATAATCCCTAAGCATATATTCAACTAGGATTGTTACACCGAAATTATAAGGCCTCAAGAGCTGAAATTTTAACCCAACATACCTTGATCCGTCTACTAAATATCCTCCAAGCCATGCCTTCTGAAACATTGTAAAAAACAATTTGTAGCGAAAATTCCAAGGTGTCTTAGATGTAGCAGCGAAACCCCAAAACCTTGAGCTCTGATACCATATGTTAGGAACCAAATATCAATATAGCATAGAAAAACCTCAGAATAACGCCTTGAAAAAGAGAGAAATTCAGATAATAAGCCTCTTCGAGGGGGAAACCTCCTTATGCCCACATAAATGTTCAATTACAAGATGATTCAAAATGAAAATGTCTCCTTGGTATATATAGGAGACTAGGAGGTATAATTACAACTAATGGAATAAAGCCGGCATAAATAAAATAATATTACTAATGTAATATGCCCCAATTAAGGGGTGATGAGCCACTATTTAGGGCTTAACAATCTGTTAGTGATTTGACATTAAGTCTTATCCAATCTGTTGTGGATCATAGTTAGGAGAAAGGGTTGTATGTGACTCTAATATGATTATAGGATATCGGCCAAGAATTTTCATAACGAATTTGACTAATAGGCCCCCTGGATAGATTACCTTTAAAATAAAAGTGATATAAGCATAGTTTAGATCTCATTTGAAGAGAGGAACATATAAAAGAATACATCCCAACATGATTAATTCGTTTCTTATCCAAGTTTTTAGAGATGAAGCTCTTCTTGCTTAGGTAAGGTGAATTACATATAATGAGGGTCCCACTTTCATGCAAACCTGTTTATTTTAAATATAGAACCGTAAAGTGGATACTTGAAGGTTCTTAAGAACATCATCCGAGAGATATAAAGGTCATATCCTAGCCTTGATTTGAGAATTATTGCTTTAGAATGAGACCCAAGGGTTTTTGTTCAGTTTTAGGTGTGCCACTTTATATTTTTCAGCTCCCTTTACCCAGCATAGCCCCGTTGCCAATAGGCATGTTTAGTACCTCGACGGGTTTACCTTAGTACCATACAAGCATGGCCCTACTGCCAGCAGACCTGTTCAATACCTCGACGGGTTTACTTGTACTTCCTAATACATCATTTTTATTATATTACTCAAAAGATTTAGAATGATGTATATTGTTCATTGACAGCTTTAGAGTATAAGGAATGCAAGTGGTACGAGAGTGTTTTAGAGTTATTAGGCACATAATTAATTGTTTTCAATTATCCCAAGGGTGACATCATCCACATTAGACTTAAATATCAGTTATTCAATGTATAATGGAACATCTCGGATAATGACTAAGAGATTCCTCTAGTTAATCCTATTAGGGTTCTCATGAAAGTTCATTGAGGTTTTGCAAGGGCAGTCCACCACATGAGGTTTTCATCAATACCTCCCAAGAGAAACTTGGATAAGAACTTGTTGAATCAACTAGGTTAGTATTAGACATAATGGTGTCACCACTTTTCAATGGATATTTCAATTAGAAAACACTTTTTCAAAATGATGAGGTAATAAGACAAGTGCACCCATTATCATATAGAGCTAAATGTGAAAATATCTCCTTAAAGGATAGAAAGGATGATTCATTTAGGGGTGAGTGTAAAAATGTAGGAGGAAGATGTATGTGAGAGTAAAGAATAGTTCAACACAAGACTTAAATGATCCTTGATAAAAAGAACATGAAAATATTAGCTCATGCCTCCAATTACCTAAAGTGAAAACAATGTTAAGCACATGAAAAAGATCATATCACTTTGGCATCAGTACCAGACAAGTAACGGAACAGGTTTCTATAGTACCGAAACAGATAGTACTGGAACAGGATAGTACCAGAACAAGATAGTACCTAAACATAGCAGTACCGGAACATAATTTTGCAGTACCAGAACAAAGCAGTATCAGAACAGAACAGTACTGGAACATAATTCTGTAGTACCAAAACATAATTCTGTAGTACCGAAATAAAGCAGTACCAGAACATAATTCTGCAGTACCGTAACAGAAAAATGAAAATAAGTAACAAGGGGCAGAAACAAAGTGACCTGATGGATGATGTTTTCTCATTCATGACGACAGCCACTTCACAAAGGAATTCAGTGATAATAGGATGGATGCATTGGTAATCTTAGCAAACAAGAGTGGAATACACATGGAATTTTCACTTAAAGAAATAATCATGGTGATATTGATAGCTTAAGATGGAAACAGTACATGAAAAAACCCAAACATTTTAGCACATAATTTATATAATCCTTAATGGAAAGAATGTAATAACCAGCTCGTACCTCCATTCCCTTAAGTTTGCTTTGTTTAAACAAGGGAAATATCAAGTATAGAACAATTTTACCAAAATTCCACCACTAGTACCTGACCACATGCTTAGTACCGGACCACCACAGGCTTAGTACCAGACCACCACAGAAAATTGTTTCTTCAGTACTGGATGAAAATTTGATGAGGTATCTGAAGATGTATTCTAAAAATTGGAATTTGTAGGCTTCTCCTTGTGGCGGGCATACTCTAAGTATCAAGTTGTAGAAGATGCTAGAAATTACTACTGCTACAAGAAGAAACACATGAATTTGTTATGTTGAAGTATCATGCTAGAAAAATTGAAATCAGCACACTGATGTAGGAATGTTGAGATTGCAACGGAAGTGTCATAAAATGATTGGGTTCCAAGCTCTTTAACAAGAAAGAAAATGTAGTTGGGCAACCTCCCTTTGAGATGAAGAAACCTCCTCATTTTGGAACCAAACTAACCAATTCTTTTGTTTCGACTTCCATTTTATTAGAAAATAAACCTAACTACTATTGTCTCAATAGCCACTCCCCCATGCCTGAGGTTTTTCATGGCCTCATGCAAACAATGTGAGATGCTAAAAAAAGGCTACTCAAAGGATTGCTAACATCTGCTAAAAACAAACCAATAGAACTAATTAAAACTATATTTTTATTCATGCTTACAAATAGAAAATTCAGGGAAAATGTCAAAAGTTGAATTATTAGTTATGAATACAATAGTTTGGAATTAACATTAAATTTTAATTTCTATTAAAAAGAACACTTAATCGACCATCCTTGTGAAATAATGGTCTTTAAATAGATAGGTAAGGATAAAGCACGAATGAATTTTTTTCAACTTAACGAAGAAGAAGAAATTTGAAGAAGTAGTTCATGAAGCTCTCCCTTAAGTGTTATCTTCCATTGACAAGGATGCCTTCTCCTCTTTTGAAACCCTTCCAGTATTGTGTGTGCATTCAGAGGATGAAGAGATTACCTCTTCATAAAATTCCAAACAAAATTATCATAACTTTTAGAACTATAGGAACAAAAGATCTTAAACCGATTTCTTTATTAGCTTTTGACATTCTCATTTATGAAAAGTATGAAAGATAGGTTGCATTGCAACATTTATTTATTTATTTACTATCCTACTTTAATTGAAAAATATAAAATGTCCTTCAAGTATAGGAATACTTCCAGTGAAGCCATGTGCGTAGCAGGGTTAGAAATATATCCATACTCGGGTTTAAAAGATAAATTTTAATGCATACCGGAGTATGAAGGACCAGTTTCTTTGATGATGAGATCAAACAATAATTAAAAGTAAAAGAGTAGTGTGACCTGATAACTAATTGGAACCATCTTTCAATAGGATCATGATATTCTTGTTTCTCTTCTTTGTTTAGGTCATACAACATGTGCTCCTTTTACATGCTAAGAAGATTATCTTCTTCAAGATGATTGGTCTTTGGAGTACATACAGGATCTGTTGAGAGGCATGTTAATAACTCCTCAATCTCAGGTTCCAATGGTTTCTCTCCATTGAATTGTATCCATGATTCTATAGTATCCTCAACAAATTGAAAATAGTAATCCGAAGGGACTTCTAAATCTTCTTGTGGAGAGAAAACTAAATTCTTAATTGTTGTCAAGATATGATCTTCCTGAGAGGTGGATATCCCATCTGCTACTAGAATGTGAGAAAGTTCTTGGAGGATCATTCTTCAAGCTCTTTATCATCCGTGAATTAGTATAGCTGGTTGATGATCCCTGTCTCGCAACAAAAATTAGTACTCGAGGGTTCTTACAGCACCCCAAACATTATTTATCATCAAATGTATTAATTTTAAAACTATTTTCAAAAACAAAACACACCAAACTTGAACTCCTTGTGTTACTGGGACCCTACTATCACAAGGTTATTAGTTTGCACAAGTTAGTTCATCCTAAATAAAACTAAATTTGCATAAATAAAAACGCAATTTTACATGAAAGGGAGAGGACAACCTAACTTTGGAAAACCCCACTAAAGTGGATGTGTGGGCTCTTCCCTCATGTATTACAGCCTTCTCTTCGCCCTTAGGTCATCCATAAAACCAATCCAAAACCATTAAAGCAATCTAATTCAAATACTACATATTATCGTTTACAACTCCTCGGAAACGACGCCAAAATGTTGGTGAAATTATATGCATAATATATTACCAAACATAAATTATCGATCGGGATTCGTAATAAATAGAGTTGTTACACTATATGTGTCGACAACAAGTGTTTTAACTATGTCTGATGAGTATAGCCTAAATAAGAAACACTCAAAACCAATATTCTGGTTTACAAATTTTTAATTTATCTTCCTCACACAGCTTAAAGATCAGAAAGAAAAACTCATAAGCAGAATCCAACAAGCATGTGATCTAAAGGTTCTTACTCAGGTAATGAATATGTCCATTTATAGGCTCATGAAATAAAAATATGGACTTTGAATCTATCCCCTATAGCAACTAATTTCAACAGTAAACTGTAATCAATATTTTGCACACAGTATTCAAAAGGAAACCACTCATAATTTAATCAATTCTTGAAGAAACTATTTGTCCCTGCATAGAAAACACTAGGTGTATTAAGATTCGCCATTTAATGGTCCATGTAGGGTGAATGATGGGATCTCAATTGTTCGTGTACTTGCAAAATAGAAACAAATGTTTAAGCACACAACTTAGCAAATGATTGTTCACACACACGAGAATAATAAATGCTCACTCAAAAATTATGAACATCTATAGAATTATCACAAACCTATATTGCACATTATCAAATGTATTACTAAAATGAAACAAAAATGAATTATATTAATTGTTTTACAATTAAACTATGAAACGGTTTCACTCACACACAAATAGAATTACATTCATAGAATAATTACAAAGAATCTTACCTTGGTTGGATCAGTGGGCCCTTGACGTGCCAACAAGGAATCTCAAAGAAACTTGCATAATGGAGAACTTTATCAAACACCTCAATTTCATAAACTGTAACTCATATCATTACTTCAGAAAAAGGTTTACAAAATAGTTTACTCCGGAATCAAATCTCCAACATAACAATATATGGAATTCTCCTCCCTTCTCAGTACTCCTTCCTTCAGATTTATACATGAAAATTCAATGGGGATGGATCAGAACAAATCCCCCAACTCAGAATTTGTTTAAACTGTTTATGCACAAAATCTAGGTTTTTCACCAGATATTACAAATTCAGGTTAAAGATCCTTCGATATCTCTCTATCCATTGTGAATTTTGAGAAACTATTTATAGGTTTTGTAACTGGCAGATTTTACTAAAAACCCATTTGATGGTTTTGTAGGATATGATTCCATATGCACAAAAAGCAAGGTGCAATATGCCAGTTTAGAAATATTTGATGATTTTTGGTTGAATCGTTCCCCCTGAGATGGAGGTCCATGCGTGTGATCTGGGTGAATTAAACCACACTTGTTTGCATTTAAACACTGCTCTAGACAAAACCCATATCCCATAATTATGATATTCATCTTCATCTGCATGCAAATCAAGGTGCAAATATGGTACCGGAATCCTGTAGGATGTTGGTACCGGACTAGCACAGTTGGTACTAGACTAGCATAGTAACAAATCTTGGTACCGGATCAGCACAATGGTGGTACCGGAATAGGTGGAGAGTTGGTACCAGATCAGCGCAGAGTTGGTACCAGATTAGACAGAGTATCGGATCAGGCAGAGTATCAGATCAGCTAGAGTACCAGATCAAGCGGAGTACTAGAATAGATCAGTTGGTTGTTGTAGTATCGGACCAGGGGTAGTATCGGATGAAGTGATGCCTTGTCATGAAGCTACTTAATAATAATCAAAGTAATTAGGAGCATAATAATCATTAATTATTCAATTCTAACCATTAATAAACCACATAAATCATAAATAAATGAATATTACCTCATGTACAAAACAATTGCTAAATGACATGTTTGTTAAGGAAAATAGGTAGAGAGTGTGTATGTATGAGGAAAAATTGGTTAGGATATGGGACAAGATAAGGCAACTGGAGGTGGCAAAAATGAGGCTCAACAACTAACCTTAGTCAATTGCATTTATTTTTGGGCATCCAAGTCTTACAAATGGATGATGGTATCTTTATTTCTCAACCTAAATATGTGTAAATATTTAAGTTCAAAATAGAAGACTATAAACCATGTGCTACACCTTATCGATTAGGAATGAAGATAACCAAGGAGTGTGATTCTCTGAAAGTTGATGATACATTGTACCAACAACATGTCATTAGACTTATTTTTTTAACTTATAGTTGACTTGATATCTCCTTTTTTGTGAGTGTGGTTTCTTTATTTATACATGATCCACCAAAAAGTCACATTAAAATCACAAAAAGAATTGTTTGTTATATCAAAGTTAATTACTAGCTTGGTATAAATTATTGCAATGACAAAGTGAACCAATTAGTTGATTGCACAAATGTGGTTGAACTATAGAAATTATGATAAGTCAACATCTCACTATGTATTGTGTCTTAGCTATGGACCCATTACCTAGTTTTGTAAAAGTATAAGATGGTTTCTTTATTGACCATAAAAGCATAATATAGTGGTGTAGTGAATGTTGGCACAAAGTCCACATAACATCCCCACTATAATCCCTAGTTTAATTAATGCTTAATGTAGATAGATTATGTGGCTACGGCCAAGTGAAGTAATATGTGAATTGTATTCTTGAATGTTAATAATAAAATGTGATGCAAGTTTCTAAGGGGACATGGACAAAAATGTTGGAATACTGAGAGGGGGAGGTGAATCAGTATTACCCTTTTTAACAATTAGCAGTTACTTGTTTTATATTTTATTGATTACCAAAATGAATCAACAATGAATTGTATGCAAAATCAATTATACAAATATATTTAACATCAATTACAAGGTTTATAAATAATTGTAAAGGACACCAATCCTCTTTAGAGCACCAACTCTAGGAGACACTAATCCCCTTCTTCAGGGCACCAACCCTAGGAAGCACCAACTCCCTCCTATTTAGGGCACCAACCCTAGGATCACGAACTCCCTTGTATTTAGGGCACCAACCCTAGGAAGCTCCAACTCCCTTATATTTTACAATTTTCTTAGTAAGGATATGAATCCTTCCATGCACCTCCCTTCCACCCTCACTGCATAAGTATCTTTAGCTTTCCTTCTTGGAATCTACTTCTTCTTTTGATCTTCTGATCTGGACTGCAGAGACTCATTCTTCTCATCACTCCTCATTTATATACTCTTCCAACTGGTGTGATCTATAAAACATTGTGTCCCTTTGTTTGGACCATCACACCTCTTCATTTTATCATTAAAAATAATCACCTTTATTATTCAAACATTTATTGTTAATTCTTTTAATTTAGTGAGAGTGTTTTTCGTAAATCGATCATGGGTATGGATCAATTTCCCATTTTTTAACTTGATTCCATATTTCTACAAATATTTGCAGAAACAGAGTTCTACAGAGGTGCTTCCTTCAACCCATTTATATGTGACCATAGGCACAGAACCATGGGCTTATTAATTTAAGCATTACCTTCTTCTTTCCCCCTTTTCCTTTTAGCCCCCATATGTCTAGTGTTGGGATCGTGTTCTTTGGTACTTCACCCTTCGTGACTTTAGGCCTTTGCAACCTTTCAAATCTCCCGAATCAGATTTCTCTGAAACAGATCGGACAGTCAATATTCAATCCTCCATTTAGATGTACAATCCAGGCTTATCACAGGCCTTTCAAGTAAACGTCGGTCAAGACTTGATCAACAATTGAATGGGTGATTCTCGTTCATTTCGAAACTTCAGGTATTTGCTGGTGGTGAAACTCTCGAAGTGATGTAACTTGTTGATGTGGCACTAACTGAGTGGTTTCCACATGTCACTTAGATTCGTGACTCACGCATACCTGAAATGCCAAATGTACTTTGACACTTTTATTTATCTCATTATGCCATGTGTCCTTGCTGACGTAGATCTCCTTATGTGGCACATGTTCTTCTCCTGGATCTAACGGTCAAAATACTTCCCGAAGTTTTCCTCAAATCGGACGAATCATGTCCACTTCGAAACTTCGGGTAATTCGATTTCTCCACTTCCCAATTCTCCCAAAGTGAGATTCCCCAAAGTGTAAACCTCGGGTAACTTAACTTCATCTAATGGTCATTCTTTAACCTAAAAAGGCTTAACACGATCCAATGGTTTTCGAGAATTTGGCTACTCGGGATCTTGGGCCTTTGGCCTTGCTTATCCTATCCTTATACTTTCCTCGATCTAACGGTCAGGATATCTCTTGAAGTGTTTCCTCAGATCAGACGACTTGCATCTACTTCGGGACATTTGTGTCTTACTCTGTCCTTCCACTAAACATGATCTGACAGTCTTGATATCTCCCAAATTGTTCTTCAGATTAGATGGTCCTCATTTACTTTGGGACTTCGGCCTTCGGGTGATCTTACTTGTTCTCAACCCTTTTCTCCCAAAGTGGTCAGGGCCGAAGTTTGACCACTATTCTGATCTGACGATCATCATGTATTGTCCATATATGATGGTCTTCACTTACTTCAGGACTTCGGAGATTCATTCTTCATCTTTTCTTGTCCTATCCTTCCACCTAACTTGATCCAACGGTCAATGTGAATTGTGGAACCGTAACTTGCGTGTGGTTTAGTATATCACCCAAACTCTGCAATTGAATTTGTGTGATTGTTGGTGGATCAACCACAATCGTCGATCTTTGAATCAATGAGATCTGACGGTCTACACTAATTGCGAGATTGTAAATAACGTGTAGTTTAATTCTACCTTCACGCTCCGCAATTTGAATTTGTGCAATTTTTGGTGGATCAACCACAGTCGTCAATCTTTGAATCGATGAGATCTCACGGTCTAGACTAATTGCAGGATTGGAAATAACGTGTAGTTTAATTCTCCCTTCACGCTATGCACTCAATCCCTGCCCTTGATCTGGCGCTTGCGTATCCAACGGTCCTGGTTTTTCCTGTGGGGAATTCGATCCCGATCACATTTATGCACTGCGCTTTCCCTTTTGAGATTCATCTGTGTCATCGATTGTTGACATCAATGACAGTATGTCCAACAATCTCCCCCTTTTTCATTGAGGGAAACACTCTAACTTCATATGCACTCCCCATGTGGTGATGATTTTCTCTTTGAAGTTACTCTCCCCCTATGACATCAATGGAAAAGGGCTTCTCCCCCTAGGGTAATGCACCCCTAACCATTTGATTTTTAATGAGGTTTTTGAATTACTCCTAATTTATGTCAGAGATTTTTAAAATTACTCCTGGGCAGAGATTTTGTGAAAATGTGTGAAATATATTCTTTGGTGTCTATATATATTATTTTAACTATTTTTTGGGTGACCTAATCTCTTAGGAAATGGTATTTAATTGGGATATGTTTGGTTTTCAAATGCATGAATGGATTTTTAGATATACTTATGGCACTAGTATTTTCACAGTTAATAGTAATAGTATCATTATATTTTATTTGTAGGTCCTCTAGAGTTTGTTTCATCCAAAGAACTTTTGTGTAGAAGGATGCAGCAGCAATGTATTATGCCTCTATTGTAGAGAGTGTTGTGGATGTTTGTTTATTGCTTGACCATGCCACCAGAATTTTTCCTAAGAAAACATCTCCTCCACTGGTGCTTTTCCTATCATCTATGCTACCTGCCCAATATGCATCAGTATATGCGATTAGATTGAAGTCTTTATCTTTTGGATACCATAATCTTAATTCTAGGGTGCCTTGAAGGTATCTGAATATTATTTTTACTTCTTTTAAGTGGGTTTATTTAGGTGCATATTGAAATCTCCCCACGAGTCCTGCAACCTACATGATGTCAGGTCTTGTTGTTGTTGAATAGAGCAAACTTCCAATCATAGATTTATACATCATTTGGTCTACTTTTGGTGAGTCATCTTCTAGACTTAGTTTACATCCAATGACCATTAGAGTACCCATATGTTTATTGTATTCCATTTGGAATTTATTTGTCATTTCCTTGATATATTTGGTTTGGGAAACAAATATTCCATTTTTTGTTTGATTTACCTGTAAACCTAGAAAAATGATAGTTCTCCCGGCATAGACATTTCAAACTCTTCTTTCATTTTAGTTGCAAATTTTCTGCTTAGTGTACTGAGATTACTCCCAAATATGATGTCATCTACATATAGTACCACAACAATCATGTTTTTATCCTCAATTTTGATATATAAGTTCTTGTCAGTAGTCCCTCTTTTGTATCCTTGTTTTTGTAGATATTGATCAAACCTAGAGAACCATGCTCTGGGGGCTTGTTTAAGACCATATAGAGCCTTTTTAAGTTTACACATAGTCCTGATTTTCTGATAACATGAAATCTTATGGCTGCTCAACTTAGACTTCTTCATCTAGTGTTCCATTAAGGAATGTTGATTTGACATTCATTTGATAGATTTTGAAATTTTTGAAGCATGCAAATGCTAGGAACATTCTAATTGCCTCAAGTCTTGCTACTGGAGAGAAAGTTTCTTCAAAATCAATACCTTCTACTTGGGAATATCCTTTGCAGACTAATTTAGATTTGCTCTTCATAATTTCCCCATTTTCATTTAATTTGTTCTTGAAGATCCACTTAGTTCCTATCACATTCGTGTTCTTAGGTCTTGGAACTAGTTCCCAAGTCTGATTCTTCTCTATTTGATCTAGTTCTTAATTCATTGATTTTATCCAATATTTACTTTTGATATCTTCTTTAACTGATTTTGGTTCAATTAGGGATAGCATTGCTTGTTCTGAGTCAAAGGCTAGTTTCCTTCTTTTTCCACTCTTGCACTTTTATCTCCAATGATCTGGTTTTCGGGATGATTCTTCTGAACTCTTTTTGATGGAGTTATTGGCAAGGGTGTTTATTCGTTATCTTCTTCATCAGTGTGAGGTTCATTTTCCTGTGTTTCATTATCATCTTCTTGCTGAGATTCTACATCATCATCCTCTTGTTGAGATTTTTTATCAAAGCCTTGGAATGTGCCTTTTATTAGATCATCTATTTTTACATTTGCACTTTCCACTATTTTTAGTAGTCTGAGATTATAACATATGTATGCCTTTTTATTTGATGAGAATCCTAAGAATATTCCTTCATCAGATCTTGGATCAAACTTTACTAGGTTATCTTCATCATTCTTTATGTAACATTTACTTCCAAAAATTCTAAAGTATTTTACAGAGGCTAGCCTCCCAAACCGTAGTTCATAAGGGGTTTTGTCATGATTGGGTCTCAACTGAGCTATATTAAGTATGTGAATTGTTGTGTGGATTGCATCTCTCGAAAATTTGTTTGGAATTTTGTCTTCATTTAGCATAATTCTTGCATCTTCTCGAAATGTTATCTTTTTCCTCTCTACTACTCCATTCTATTGAGGAGTCCTGGGAGCTGAAAGTTGTCTTTTGATACCATGGTTTTCACATAATTGGGTGAACTCTTTATAGGTGAACTCTCCACCATTGTCTGATCTTAGAAACTTTATTTTTAGATCTGTTTCATTTTCTACAATATTTTTATATATTTTAAATTTCTCAAAGGCTTCTGATTTTTCTTTTAAAAAGAAAACCCAGACCAATCTTGTGTAATCATCAACAATCAAAATATATATATTTTTCACCATAAGTGTTTTTGGTTCTGGTAGGTCCACATAGATCTGTGTGAATAAGCTCTAATGGTTTAGTTGTGGAATGATCTTTTTTTTTAACCTAACTCTTGTTTTCTTTCCTATTTGACAATGTTTACAAATAGAATCTGAAGGTTTAATCACTTTTGGCAGGTCCCTAACTTCTTATTTTTCGTTGTCTTTAATCAAGTTGTCAAAGCTTAAATGTCCCAACCTTCTATGCCATATCCAACTTTCATCTACTTGGCTTAAGAAACATTTTTCTTCTTCTTCTTCTTCTATATTGAGGATGTACACATTACTAGATGTTCTTGGTGCAACTGTTACTATCTTTCCAATGTCTTTTTTTCTAATTTCACATTTCTGATAATCAAAAGTAAGTATGTGACCCTGATCACAAGTCTGACTTACACTTAGAAGATTTGGTTTGAGATTTTCTACCAAAAGTACATCTTCTGCTTTGGTTTTATTATTCCCTAAACTAACAGTGTCTTTTCCTAGTATCTTGGCTGACATATTATCTCCAAAAGTTACTTTTCCTTTTCCTTTCTTGTTTAACTTGAGAAATTTACTTTGATCTCCAGTCATGTGTGTGGAACATCCTTTGTCTATATACCACTGAAACTCTTGATTTCTCTCATATAATGCTATATTTCACTCTGCTTGCTTTTTCCTCCATTCTTTTTTATTATGGGGAATATTTGTCTTTTTATCATATTTTTGCAATCTACAATCACTTGTTTTATGAACATAGTTGTTGCATTTTTGGCATTACCAATTGAAATCTTGCAAAAGAGAAAATTAGTTATAGTTTATCTTTTCTTCATTGTACTTGTTGTTCTTATCTTTTTGGACATTTCTATTATTGTATTGTCCATAAGCTTTGCAATGTAGTGCCTTATGTCCAAAATTATTGCAAGAGTGGGAATATCCAATAAATAAATATTTAGGGGTATTTATTCTGATGAATTTATTTTGGTCATATTTTACTCCAGTGGAGAGTGTTGATTTTTTTTTATGTGTAATATTTTTCAATGGTGTCATCTTTTCCTCATTATATTCTTTTCTAAATGAGTTTTTCAGAGCATCTGTGTAGTTAATTGGTTTCTTGACAGATCCTTGTGATGCAGAAGTTGAGTCTTGAGTGTATCCCAAACCAATCTTGTTGTTTGGTGACCTTTGACTACTGATAATTTCATTCAATATCCTTGAACTATTTTCAAATTGTGATCTCTTTTTTACTTTCTCAATTTTATTTTTTAGTAGCTTAATCTCAGCTTCTAGTTTCCCACATACTTGTTTTTTATCATTAATTTGTTGTAAAATGATTTCTTCTTTTTTATTAGCTTCCAGGAGCTGTGACTTCAAATCACTGATGGTATGTTCTGACTCCTTGATGGTTTTAGAAACTTCCTTCTCTCTTGATTTAGTAGCTTCTTTAATCTCTAGAATCTCTCTTCTTAGTACCATGTTCTGATTTTAGTTTTTCCTAGTTCTTCAATTACACTAAGGACTTTTTCTTTGAAGTTACCTTCTTCTTCATCTTCTGAATGTTGATCATCTTGATTTTGCATTCCCATAAATAAAAGCTCTAAATTTTTATCTTCACTCATGTCTGAAGAGTTGTTGTCTTCTTTGGAGTAGAATTTTTTCTTTTTCTTATAAAATTTCTTCTTGTATCGGTTTTTCTGGTTGTGAACTTCTTCATCATTTTCCTCTTGCTTGGGATAGGGACATTCGTTAGAAAAGTGTCCAATTTTTCCACAGTTGAAACATTTGAAAGGTAATTTTCCTTTATATTTTCCAAATCCTTTATGGAGTTTCTTTATAAAGTTGGCCTCTTCTACATCTGATATATCTAATAACTTATCGTTGGTCTTTTGCTCCTGCCTCATTTTTGTCTTAGATGCTTTAAAGGTTGTTTCATTTTTGTTGATTTATCATTCCATGTTCTCATTTCATATGTTGTAAAAATTCCATGAAGTTGATCAACTGTGAGTGTGCTTAGATCAGATCTATCTTCAATTGTAGAAATATTTGCATCATATCTCATAGGTAATGACCTTAGTATTTTTTGAACAATAGTTTTATCTATAATTTTTTCTCATGCCGCTTTGATTGAGTTAACCACTTCATCTACCCTATGAAAGTACTCAGTAATATTTTCTTCTTCTTTCATTTTCATATTTTCAAACTGAGTTCTAAAGGTTTGTAGTTTGGCTTCCTTGACCTTGTCATCTCCTTCATATACAACCTCCAACTTGTCCCACATTTATTTGGCTGATTTACAATGCATAACCTTCACACATATAGAATTAGTCAACCCTCCTAGAATTCCATTAACTGCTCTTGAGTTTTCATTATATATTTTCTTTCCTGAATCATCTTTGGGTGGAGTAGTTGGTACAGTGTAACCATCTACAACAGATTTCCAGATATCAAAACCAAGATCCAACATGAAGTTTTTCATTCTTATTTTCAATAGAGCATAACCTCCTCCATTGAATAATGGTCCTTTGTTGCTAAACATTCCCTCTTGTTGATTCATCTTCAAGATCTACCTTCTAGTTTTTAAACGGTGTTGAAGGCACCTGCTCTGATACCAATTGTTGGAATACCAAGAGGGTGGGAGGGGAGGTGAATCATTATTACCCGTTTTAACAATTGGCAGTTAATTTTTTTATATTGTATTGATTACCACAATGAACCAACAATGAATTGTATGAAAAATCAATTATATAAATATATTTAACATCAATTACAAGGTTTATAAACAATTGTGAAGGAAACCAATCCTCTTTAGAGAACCAACTCTAGGATACATTAATCCCCTTCTTCAAGGCACCAACCCTAGGAAGCACCAACTACCTCATCTTTAGGGAACCAACCCTTAGAAGCACCAACTCCCTTGTACTTAGGGCACCAACCCTAGGAAGCTCCAACTCCCTTATCTTTTACAATTTGATTAATAAGGATATGAATCCTTCCATGCTCTTCCCTTCCACCCTCACTGCATAAGTATCTTCAGCTTTCCTTCTTGGAATCTACTTATTCTTTTGATCTTATGATCTGGACTACAGAGACCCATTCTTCTCATCACTCCTCGTTTATATACTCTTCCATGCACTATAAAACATCGTGTCCCTTTATTTGGACCATCACACCTCTTCATTTTATCATTAACAATAATCATTTTTATTATTCAAACATTTATTGTTGATTATTTTAATTTAGTGAGAGTGCTTTTCATAAACCGATCACAGGTATGGATCGATTTCCCCTTTTTTTAACTTGATTCCATATTTCTGCAAATATTTTCAAAAATCGAGTTCTGCAAAGGTGCTTCCTTCAACCCATTTATATGTGACCACGGGTGCAGAACCACAGGATTATTAATTTAAGAATTTCCTTCTTCTTTCACCCTTTTCCTTTTATCCCCCATATGTCCAGTGTTGGGACTGTGTTCTTCGGTACTTCATCCTTCGGGACTTTAGGCCTTTGCAACCTTTCAAATCTCACTAATCAGATTTAGCCAAAACAGATCAGATCATCAATATTCAATCCTCTGTTTAGATGTACGATGCAGGCTTATCAGAGGCCTTTCAAGTAAATCGTCGGCCAAGACTTGATCAACAATTGAATGGATGGTTCTCGTTCATTTCAAAACTTCGGGTATTTGTTGTTGGTGAAACTCCCGAAGTAACAACTCTCGGAGTGACGTAACTTGCTGACATCACTTGTTGACGTGGCACTAACTGAGTGGCTTCCACATGTCACTTAGATTCGTGACTCACGCATACCTAAAATGCCAAACTTACTTTGACACTTGTCTTTATATTATTATGCCATGTGTCCTTGCTGACATATATCTCCTTATGTGGCACATGTTATTCTCCTGGATCTAACGGTCAGGATACTTCCTGAAGTGTTCCTTAGATCAGACAACTCATGTCCACTTCAGGACTTCGGGTAAATCTATTTATCCACTTCCCAATTCTTTCAAAGTGAGATTCCCCGAAGTGTAAACCTCAAGTAACTTGACTTCATCTAATGGTCATTATTTAACCTGAAAAGGCTTAACACGATCCAACGGTTGTCGGGATTTCATTTATTCGAGATCTCGGGCCTTTCGCCTTGCTTATCCTATCCTTATACTTTTCTCGATCTAACGGTTAGGATATCTCCCGAAGTTTTCCTCAGATTAGATGGATTGTGTCTACTTAGGGACATTAGTGGCTTACTATGCCCTTCCACCAAACATGATCTGATGGTCATGATATCTCCTTAAGTTTTCTTCATATCGTACGGTCCTCATTTACTTCAGGACTTCGGCCTTCGGGTGATCTTACTTGATCTCAACCCTTTTCTCCCGAAGTGGTCAGTGCCGAAGTTTGACCACTGTTTTGATCCAATGATCATCATGTATTATCCAGATTAGATGGTCCTCATTTACGTCAAGACTTTGGGGCTCCAGTCTTCATCTTTTCTTATCTTATCCTTCTACTTAACTCGATCCAATAGTCGATGTGAATTGTGGAACCGTAATGTGTGTGTGGTTTAGTCCATCGCCCAAACTTCACAATTGAATTTGCGTGATTGTTGGTGGATCAACCACAATCGTCGATCTTTGAATCAATGAGATATGAAAGTTTATACTAATTGTGAGATTGGAAGTAACGTGTATTTTAATTCTCCCTTCGTGCTCCGCAATTTGAAGTTGTGTGATTGTTGGTGGATCAACCACAGTCGTCAGACTTTGAATCGATGAGATCTGGCAGTCTAGACTAATTGTGGGATTGTAAATAACATGTAGTTTAATTCTCCCTTCGCGCTCTGCACTCAATCCTTTCCCTTAATCTGGTGCTTGTGTATCCAACGGTCTTAGTTCGTCCTTTGGGGAATTCGATCTCGATCATGTTTCTGCACTGCGCTTTCCCTTCTGAGATTCATGTGTGTCATCGGTTGTTGACATCAATGAAAATACATCAATGATAGTATGTCCAACAAGAGATGGGGGCCGAATTAATCCATAAGATGGGTGATCCGAAATCGGATCCAGAAGCCTGATAGGGCTTGAAAAATGCTCAAAAATGAAAGTGCTCAGAATGCGACGAAACCTATGCCATTGCGTCTGTATCCTCTTCCTGATTCCGGTGGTATATTTACTTTGTCAAACGGAGTCTGTATGGAGAAGATATCGCGTTCTGTCCGAAAAGTCAAACAGGCAAAACAAGGGGATGACTGTACAGTCCATACAATCCACGTGGCATGTCCGTACAGCTGACATGGCATGTTCGTATAGCTAACATGGCATTTCCGTACAGTTGACGTGGAAGTTTCAGAATGTGACACGTAGCAACATCGGATGATGACACGTGGCATCACGAGGAGGCGACATGTGTCAGGGGGATTTGGCCGTTTGGAGGTACAGTTGGACCAGTACTGAGGTGACATGTGTCACCACTGAAAGGGTGACACGTGGCATGGGTGACATCATCCAGTGATGTGGCAGGATGACGCGGTAGGTGACTGGGCAGTACGGCGTTGACGCAATAGGCAGACGCGGGCGAATCACAGGCTGACACGTGGCGTGTTCTGGTTGGTCGGAAAGGTGCCACGTGGCCCAGTCAAGGGCTGCCACATGGCACCCTAGGATTGGTTCATTGGTTATATAAAACATTGGTATGTCGTCGAGGGTCGAACCCGCGACCTCCCGGTGGGCAAAGTACTCGGCATGTTGGGCTAGCCACTCGGGCGGCGGGTGGTTCGTGTGATATGAACGACGCATAAATTATTTATGTTGAATGGAAGTTTGAACCGACGGGAAAAGGTTCGGGGCTTAGCCCCAGCCCTCGGTTCAATGCATACACCACGCGATCGTTCCACATAGCCGGAGCTCGGGGCAACCAACGAACGTGCGGGAGTTTTGGACGGGGGGGCGGTTACCACCACGCCATATAACCATAGCCACGGGACCCAGGGCCTATCGTTGTTTTGGGCATGGGTGGTTCAAACAGTTAGCACGTGGTCCGATTCATATGCAAAGAAACCAGGGGCTAGCATGACACGGGGCTAGCGCGTAGGTGGCGCGCTTGGCCACATGGTCACGCACCCATATGACCAGGGGGCGCCTATCGGGGGGCTTGCACCCAAAAACTTTATTAAAGTGGTTTTTTTAACAAAATTTGGTTTGTAAATGATTATTATGCCTATTTTTAATGGATTCCTTCCATTTTTGGGGGATATTGGGCATTTTTGGAGGCCAAATTCTTGGAGGAAGTTGGGGATGTGTAACCAACTCCAAGGCTATATAAACCAGGCATGTTTGAGGCCAAGAACAGCCATTCAAAGCAGAGTTATGCTGAAGAAAAGCCAAGCCAAAGTCAGTTTGATGCAGGGAAGCCTTTGAGGTGGAGACGTTGTTGGATCGTTTCTGGGAGCTTGGAACATCCATTTTGCGTGTCGTTTTCTTTGCAGGGTTCTAGAGATCTGAACGAACAAGACCAGATCAGTCCTGTAGCCATTTGGCATTGCTGCATTGTAATTTTGAGCACTTGAACAGAAATAAAGAAGCCTCCCCCACAAAGAAAAGGCCCGGAGACGTAGGCAAAAGTTGTGCCAAACTCCGTTATCAACCTGCGTGTTTATGGTTTGCTATTATATTTTCATTTCAGATCTGCACATGAGTATTTGGCTGTTATAATTCTTCTTCTTCCTCATTCTTTCACTAAATTTCTCAAATGGTTAATTAATGCATGCAATTAAAACTCAACCATAGTCATTTAAAAGATCCTACGGATCAATGGGGGAGTGTCTAGGATAATTACCAAGAGGGGTCAAAGGGGGAATTACCATTGTATATTAATTCAACCCATTTTCCTAAAAATTTTATTGGTATATGAACCTTTTTATTTATGATTGAGTGTTCCCAAATCCAATCATTGAATACATGTAAGAGGGTGGGTGTGAGTGGTCACATCCCAAAATTATTGGGCACATGAGGGGTTGAGTACAATCATCATGGAGAAGAGTGTGAGGCAAGCAAGTAATCCC
>ML816650.1:95206-107266 GCA_009831015.1 Picea engelmannii
GATATTTATGCAATAAGTGCTTAGTCACCTTCAATTTCTTCAGAGGATCTATTTGGATGATACCCCGATTTCCTCAATGAGGGTAATTTTGGTGTCCTCCAAGAGGAGATTTTGCTTTCTTCCAAAAGAATGATTTATGGTTCCTCCAATGTTTCTTGACATGATGGATGTGTTTTGAAGTCTATAAGGTAATTCTCTAAATAAATTTTGTTGACTTAAATGTCTCTATGAATATCTAGGATTTAATAAATTGAATATGTCGATTAATGTTTCAAATTTAACAAATTTAAATTAACTAATAATTACTCACAATATCAATTTCAAACTTCTAAAATAAAAACTCTAATTCTAGAGAAAAAAAAAAAAAAACACTATCAAATCCCAAGCAAACTAGTGGAGATAAATGGGCCTTCCAAATGCATATCCCCCACTTGATAATGAAATCCAATTAAGGATGCTTAAGTGAAGGTAAGAAGAGAATTTTAAAAAACCCAAATATGCCACCAAAGGTGATGAAATCCAATGGGGGTCATCAAGGGTCATTATTGCATGCCAAAGGATATCTCACTGCAAGCCCACATGTTAGTATCCTAGAGTATAGAAAGCCTAGGAAAATGGTCACTAACATGTTTTTTCACATTGCATGGTTAGGAAAGAAGGATTTACATGAACCCTATTGAGCCACTTGATGTTGATTGACCTGAGAAATATTTTGTTGAGTAAGCCTTTAGTGGTGGGTGATCATTTCTTATGTCAATCATATGAAGTGAGGGGAAAATTTATGAATCCCCACTACACATAGTTTCCCCTTCAATTGTACACCCCCTTTCAAGAAAAATATGAGTGTCTTTCCAATTGTACACAATGTTACAAAGGAATTGGTCCCAATTATTCAACTCTATGTTGTGAAGTTTGGTAGGCTTTGGGATTTAAAACACCCTTACAATCTAAATCCAAGGTCATTCTAAATGTTGATCTAATAAAAATAAGAGAAAACTTGGTTTATTTTAGCATGTTATGTGGTTGGTTATAGAGTTGAATTTTAATGAAATTCCATGGTCTTATGTTCTTTGCACTTTGTTGCAAAATCGATGCCAAGCAGAAGTCATAAACCAACAATCATTGAAAAATTATTTATTAGTGTAGGCGTTTTTTGTGCTAATCAATTTGCAGGAAAGTAATGCTTGGAAAAGAAAAGTGCTTGAAAACAAAAAATGTATCTCTTTCATTTTATTCACTATCACCAAAATAAATTTAAACAACCAGCACAAACCAAGTGGCATAAGCAACAAGTCACTACACAAACAAGCAAAATGTCACTGCATCTCTGAAGGTGAAAAGAGAAGCACTCAAATACTTAAGAATATTTATTTCCTATTGGCTCTTTTTAGAATAAAGAATCGAAAATGGAGAACAACAATTGGCTACGAAAAGGAAGAGTGGGAGATTTCTTACAAAAATCCTATCTTTAAAAAAAATCCTTGATTAAACAACAGTATTGGAAAAGTGGTTACAAACACACCAAAGTGCTAGTAAAAGCCACAAAGGAATTCCACGACACACTTGGGAATAGAAAATTAAGTGTTGCCTCAAAAGAAAATTCTCCACTTTTTTTAGGTTTATAGAAACATAGTTGTGCCTAAAAACCCATAACATGTGTGCAACTCAAAAAAATAAAAGAAAAAATACCAACAAGGAAGTGACATGTTGTGAATCTTCAAGAAGAGGTGGACCCTAGGAAAACAATAAACAAAATCTCCAAAAACCCAGGAAAACAACAAACAAAATCTCCAAAAACCCAACTAAATGACTAAGGACAATCTTTTGAAAATGATCAAAAGGCCATCCCAATGGAGCTAGCATTCTATGTACAATGAAATATAACATAGGGGTGACCAAATAAACTTTCACAATTAGATTGGTACACTAGTACACATACATAACTTATTCTCTCCTTCTTAAGATAAAATCATTCCAAACACTCGATTTCATAAAACTAAGGTTTTAAAGGGACATAGGATAAAACCTGTAAAAAAAACTCCAAAGTTTTCAAAGGGTTGACTTTTTGAGTTGGAGGAGGAGAAGCACTCTTCAACTATGGTGGTTTCAAATCGTTACCTTTACACGATAACCAAACAAAAACCTTCCATACTTACCAATAATGGTAAAACCATGATTTCTAAATGCTTAGGAAAATAGAAGCTTTAAATCTATTAATAATTCATTGAAGCATAAACATAGTAATAACATGAACCATAAAGAAATTGATTGGGGAAGACACTAATTTGTTGTATTGAATTTCTAATAAATTTGTGTTGTCCAATATTTAAGGTTCATTACTCTTTTAGGATATCAAGATTCACTTTTTGTTCTTCGATTATATGAATGTAAAGTGGGCATTCAAAAAGTCTATAGCATAATCTTAACATGACCTAGAAATTTAACACATGTGAAGGAGACTCTTAAATAGAATGTCCATGCTTACTAGGGTTTTTTTTCTTATAAATATGAACCATTACTTAGTGAATCCATTTAATTAAATCAACATATGTTTGTTGATCACACACCTCAATTTTGATTATGTCCCAAAAAAAACACATTGTTCTTAAGAGCACAATAATACATATAGTAAAGAAAAATATATGTGGGCACTTCAAAACTATGAAGAACTAACTTTATTTATTTATATTATTAGGTTTTAAGAATATTCTCTCATTATTATTTGACTTTGCATGGGATGTTTCCTAGTTACATCGCTAAGTTTGATAGGAAATAACAGCATGAAAAAAATAAAAAACGAAACGATCATTTAAATAAAAGAACATTAATCTTTAAAAGTATTTAAAATAATTTTATATAATTATATGCTACTAATAAGATAAATGTACATAATTATAATCATGAGTTGTGGTGATGATCTACAAACAAGTCAAGGAGTATCTAACTCTAAATCTGTCTTGATAGATTAGAGAGTTATTGATTTATAAAAGCTATAGTTGGGATGATTCGGGTGGATATTGGTGGCTACCTACCTATTTCAATTGGCTCCTCTTGTATGTTTTTAGTTCAACACGCTCTTTTGTACTTCTTTGTAATTGTGGTTTCTACACTTATGGGGTTGTATGAATCCCTACACATCTTCTAGGTGGATATTGGTGGCCTCTCACCTAATCCAATTGGCTTATTTTGTATGTTTTCATGTCAGCACATTTTGTTGTACTTCCAGGGCCGTTTTGGAGCCCTAAACAGTGTTTTTTTGGCTCGCCACAGCCAAACTGTAGATTGAGTCATAATTTGATGGTGTAATGTGTATTTCTCTGAAAGACCTTTCCAATGGGCTATCACGCGCCTAAAACAGAGGTCGTATGCAAAAGTTACGACCTCGGGAAGTTGGCGTACCAACGTACCCATAGGGGGCCACATGACTTTTGGCATTTCACCTCCTAGGGTTAGTTTTTTGGATGTCTAGGGTTTTGGAATTTATGAGTAATATCAAAAATTCCTTTGGAGCCTCATTGTAATCATTTTTATCAGATGGATGCACGTAGAAGCCGCATCTCTTCTCAGAGATAGCTACCACCATTAGAGCAAGTGTTTCATTTCAATAGTTTTATAATTTCAGCCTATTTCATTTATTCAATAGAAGATATTGTTCACTGAATATTTGTTTTGTTATTCATATCTCTATGTTTATTGTATTTAGTTTGTTAATCATTTCGTTCTGCTCCTAAATCTGTATCAGTGGTATCGAAGTGGTCTACTCTTCATTTATTTTTCTTCGTGCATGTCCCCGACAAGATCTAGGTACAAGAATTTGGGACTCAAACCAATCGAATCGTTGCAAGATCGGTCGTGCCAAGCCTGACAAAAACTCATGGGGGACAAAAAGAAAGATGATGGAGCAAGAGATCTTATTAAAATGTTGCTCGAGGAAGCCCTCGCGCAACAAAGGAACGAAATGATGGACAACTTTGCACAGATCCTTCGACGGTTGCCCATAGGAGAAGCATCTTCATAAAGCAGCCATGCAATCCCCTTCAAGGTACAGGTAAATTTTGATATTCCATTATTTGAAGGACTAATAGATGCGGATGTTGTAGATAAATGGTTGAATCTACTCGAAGGGTATTTTTCGGTCCACAATTTTTCTGATAGGGAAAAGATTACTTTTGCACTCCTCAAGGTTGTCCCCCATGTTAAGGACTGGTGGGATACTTACTCTGAGAAAAGGGCCATAGAGGAATCTGCAATATTTTTGGTTACCCCTACATGGGAGTCCTTTTAGGATGCCATTAAAGAACATTACTACCCTGTTGGAAGCTACAATGAACAGTACACCAAATGGACCACCCTGCATCAAGAAAGGGACTAGACAGTACCATATTTCACCAATATTTTCCATACCCTACGCACCAAATTGGGTAACAAAGACTCTAAGAGACATCTGGTGCTCAAATACCACGGTTGTTTGCATAGATACATTCAAACAGAAATGGATTTTCTAGACATCGCCTCATTGGGCACGACTTATAGATACGCTATCAAGATCGAGAAAAACTTTAAGCAGAAGAGGCGAGAGTTTGGATCTGCAAAATCCTCACAATCGAAGCAGGGAAAATATGGCCCCAACCCACACAGTAAGGGACCGAGCCGAGATGGTCACTCTCAGGACAACCACTCCAAGATGAAACACAAGAAGGGCAATGAGAAGATGAAGAAGGACACGGGAAAATGGTGTGAGTACCATAAAATCCCTGGGCACAACACTAAATAATGTCGCTCCAAGTAGTCACTCATGGTCGAGCTGAAGGCTTCCAAGTCAGAGGCCGATTCTGATTCCGAATCAAATCCAGAAGGAGGGAAGTGTAACATCGATGTTGAACGCAGTGCCACTATCACTACCACCAAAGTCCAGCCAAGCAAACCAGAAGAACCAGAGGAAGGGGAACGCCTCTTTCACTCACAGATGTAAGTAAAGGGGGCTCTACTTCATTTTCATTGTCGATAGCGGCAGTCAGAAGAACCTGATATCAACATAGGTCATCAAGTGGCTGGACCTGATGACGACATCGCACTCGTATCCCTACACCATCGGTTGGCTTCGCCAAGGAAGAGATCTCTGTGCCAGCCAACAATGTCATCTTCCCTACAGCATCAAGCCTTTCAAAGATGAGGTATTGTGTGATATTGATCCCCATGAATTTTGTGATGTTCTTTTAGGACAACCATATTTTTGGAAGCGTCATGTTGTGTATAAGTCTATACCCCGCAATTTTATTATTACTTTGGGTAGACAATTGTACAGGATACCAAAGGTAGCGCCGCCTACCGTTATTTTAGCACATCTTGTTATACTTCCAGGGCCATTTTGGAGCCCTAAACAGTGATTTTTTTGGCTCGTCAGAGTTAAATTGTAGATGGAGTCAGAGTTTGACGGCATAATCTGTATTTCTCTGAAATACCTTTCCAACAGGATATCACCTGCCTAAAACAAAGGTCGTACGCAAAATTTACGACCCTGGGAAGTTGAGGTACCAACTTACCCATAGGGGCCCACATGACTTTTGGCATTTCACCTCCTAGGGTTAGGTTTATGGATGTATAGGGTTTTGGCATTCATGAGTAATATCAAAAAGGCCTCTGGAGCCTCATTGTAATCATTTTTCTCAGACAAATGCGTGTAGCAGCCACATCTCTTATCAGAGATAGCTACCACCATTCGAGCAAGTGTTTCAGTTCTGCAATTTTACAGTTTCAGTCTATTTCATTTATTCAATAGAAGATATTGTTCACTGAATATATGTGTTTTTATTCATATCTATGTGTTTATTGTATTCAGTATGTCAATCAATTCATTCCACTCTTAAATCTGGATCAATGGTATCAGAGCGGTCTTCTCTTCATTTATTTTTCTTCGTGCATGTCCCCGGCAAGATCTGGGTACAATAAGTTGGTGTTCGAACCAATCGATTCGTTGCAATATCAGCTACATTGAGCCTGACAACAACCCATGGGGGGCGAAAATAAATATGATGGAGTAGGAGATCCTATTAAAATGTTTCTTGAGGAATCCCTCGTGCAACAAAGGAACAAAATGATGGACAATTTTGCGTGGATCCTTCGACGACTACCCACAGGAGAAGCATCTTCATCAAGAGGCCATGCAACCCCCTTCAAGGTATAGGTAAATTTTGATATTCCATTATTTGAAGCACTGATATATGCAGATGTTGTAGATAAATGGTTGAATCTGCTCAAAGGGTATTTTTCGGTCCACAATTTTTATGATAGAGAAAAGATTCATTTTGCACTCCTCAAGGTCGTCCCCCATGTTAAGGATTGGTGAAATACTTACTCTGAGTAAAGGGTCATATAGGAATATTCAATATTTGTGGTTTCCCCTACATGGGATTCCTTCTGGGATGCCATTAAAGAACAATACTACCCTATTGGATGCTACGAGGACCAGTACACCAGATGGACCACCCTGCGTCAAGAAAGGGACTAAGAAGTACCATATTTCACAACTATTATCCATACCCTATGCACCAAATTGGTTATCAAAGACTATGAGCGACATCTAGTGCTCAAATACCATGGCTTTTTTCATAGATACATTCAAACAGAAATAGAGTTTCTGGACATCACCTCATTGGGGACGGCTTATAGATGCGTTTTCAAGATCGAGCAGAAATTTAAGAAGAAGAGGTGAGAGTTTGGATCTGCAAACTCCTCACAGCCGAAGTAGGGAAAAGGCGGCCCCAACCCACACAGCAAGGGACCGAGCCAAGATGGCCACTCTCAGGACAACCAGTCCAAGCTGCAACACAAGAAGGGCAATGAGAAGATGAACAAGGACACGGGAAAATGATGTGAGTACCATAAAATCCCTTAGCACAACATTGAAGAATTCCACTCCAAGCAGTCACTCGTGGCCGAGATGAAGGCTTCTAAGTCAGAGGTTGATTCTGATTCTAAATCAAATCCAAAAGGAGGGAATCGGATAATCAATGATGAACCCAGTGTCAATGTCTCTACCACCAAAGTCCAGCCAAGTGAACCAGAAGAACCAGAGGAAGGGGAACGCCTCTTTCACTCACAGATGTGAGTAAAGGGGGATCTGCTTCATTTTCATTGTCGATAGTGGCAGTCATAAGAACCTGATCTCAGCATAGGTCGTCAAGTGGCTGGACCTACCGATGACACTGCATCTGCATCCCTACACCATCAACTGGCTTCGCCAAGGAAGAGATCTTTGTTTCAGCCAACAATGTTGTCTTTCCTACGGTATCAATCCTTTCAAAGATGAGGTATTGTGTGATATTTCTCCACTTGAAGTTTGTGATGTTCTTTTAGGAAAATCATATTTTTGGAAGCGTTGCGTTGTGCATAAGTCTAGACCCCGTAGTGTTATTATTACTTTGGGTAGAAAATTGTACAGGATACCATAGGTAGCGTTGCCTACCGCTATTTATTTAATCTATACTAAGAAATGCAATAAGGTCATTTCACAGACCAGGAAGTTCTTCTTCTTTGTGATCTGTGCTCACATTAAGAAAAAGGCCGCTGCCACATCTGTGGCCTCTACACAGAGCCTCTCTTTTCAGCAGAAGCAAGTGGATGGGATCGTGGAAGAATACAGAGACATCTTCTCCTCACCCACTAGGGTACCAACGCACTGCCAAGTCAAGCATCCAATTGATCTAACTCTCAGTGCACCTCTACTTAATGGACCAGTCTATCGTCACTCGTTGATGGAAAATGATGAAATCAGGCATCATATCCAAGAGCTTCTTCAAAAGGGGCACATTAGACCCATATCCTCCCCTTGATGAAGCTCGATTATACTAGTGCAGAAGAAGGATGGGACTTGGCAACTCTACATTGATTACAAAGCCTTAAACAAAATCAGAATCAGGAACCAGTACCCAATTCCCAGGATTGATGACCTTCTTGACCAACTCAAGGGGGGAAAGTTCTTCAACAAGATTGACCTAAATTCTAGCTACCACCAGGTTCCCATCGAATCAACTAATGTATGGAAGACATCCTTCAAATATAAATAAGGTCTCTTTGAATGGTTGGTCATGCCCTTTGTCTTAACAAATGCACCAGTCACTTTCATGAGGTTGATGGATGATGTATTGAGACCCTTCACCAACTCTTTTGTGGTGGTATATTTGGATGACATCCTCATCTTCAGTAGAAATTGGGAGGATCACATGCGTCATATTCATCATTTTTTGAGCACTCTTTGGTAGCACAAGCTATATTCCAACTTGGAAAAATGCTCTTTTGGCATGAACATTGATCACAAGAATCTACAGTTCATATAGACACAGGGGAAATTGCAGAACAACAAACATCAGAAGTGATCCACCTACCTGCAGCAGTTTCATCTCAACATCAAGTATAATACAGTGATCTCAAATCATGTCGATGTCTGCTTCAGTCGACCTCTCGTGGTTTCACTCACCACTGTGCTACATTCCTGTGGATATGAGGCATCTGAGTGGCCCCAACTTTATCAGCAAGATCTGGACTTCACCACCACCTATCATCTCTTGGGTACAAGCACAAATGTCACCAATTTTCACATTCAAGATGGACTATTATTCCATCTAATCCATCTCTGTGTTCCTACAAGCGAGCGTGCAAAGCTGATTTGGGAATCCCACTACAGTCGGATGGCAGGACATTTTGGCGTAGAGAAAATTGTGGTTGTTCTGCAGAAACATTTGTGTTCGCCAAAAATTTGACAGGACGTCAGCAAGTATATCATATATTGTACCACCTATGATCCATATGGATATCACTGGCCACCAACCTTTTCCAACTGTCTCAAAACAGTTTTCTGGCAATTTTGGTAATTTACTATTTTTAGCAGTTTTAACTTCCGAGACCATTTTGAGGGCCTAAATGAAGGTTTTTAGGGATATTTATTCTCAATGATTTCAAAAGGAATTATTGAGCCCCTAAAATGAATCTCCTCGACGATACCTTTCCAACGGGCTAACATACGCCTAAAACAGAGATCGTATGCAAAAGTTACAACCCTAGGAAGTTGATGCACTAACTTACCCAAACGGAGCCCACATGACTTTTGGCGCTTCATCTCCTAGGGTTAGGTTTTTGGATGTCTAGGGTTTTTTTCATTCTAGTTTATTGTAAAAGGGCCTTCATAGCCTCATTATAATCATCTTCTTGCGAATGAGCACAACCGTCACATCTCTTCTCAGAGATAAGCCGCCACCATTCTAGCGAATCTTTCACTATGTATTTTTACAGTCTCTGTACATTTATTTCATTAATAGAAACCATGTATTAATGTATAAATGTGTTTATGGTTGCATCTCTGATACATTTATGTTACATTATTGAATATATGTGATATCTCTGTGCATTTATTTATTATATCTTCGCTCTCATTTTGTGCCGAAAATAATCTGGATCAACCTGTGCCATTTCCAATCCAGCCATCAAGAAGCAAGGCTTATAAACCCCTCTTCCTACTCCCAAAAATCCTTGGGAATCCATCTCAATGGATTACATGTCTGGAATTTCGTCCACCAAGTAAGGCAATGACTACGTATTTATGATCGTTGATCGGTTTTCAAAGATGTCCATCCTCATAGCCTGCAAGAAGATTATCACAACGGCATATACTACCAAGCTCTTCTTCGAACGAGTGTGGGTCCATTTTGGGATACCATAGACCATCATCTCCGACCGGGACAGCAGGTTCCTCAACACATTTTGGTCGAGCCTCTAGTCATTGTTGGACACCAAGCTCGCTAAATCCACTGCTTTCCACCCCCAAACAGACGGCCAAATAGAGGTCGTCAATCAGATGACTATGCACATCCTGCACATGTACAACTCTAAGAATCCACGTACATGGGATGAGAGTCTCCTCTATGTTCATCACAGTTACAACAGGGTCCTCCATAGCTCCACCGGCCATAGCCCATTTCAGGTGGGGCTCGGATTCCAACCCTTGGGTCCCATTGATGTTGCACTACCTCTTTCCACCACACAGAAAAACTATTCCCATGTTCATTCTGAGACTGACAAAGCCACCAGATTCATTGAGCGGATTCAGCACATCCGCCAACAGGTCCAGGAGATTTTGCAGAAATTTGATGCTAAGTACAAGCAATGTCATGATCAACACAAGGTATCGCACAAGTTTCGGTTGGAGACAAAGTCAGGTTACATTTGCAAAAGGAGCATCTCACAGGGCCCCATTGGAAGCTCCTCCCACTTCGCTATGGGCCTTACACTATCACCAAGGTTGTGGGTAGCAATGTTTTTTATCTCAACACTCCACCCTTCCTTGGCTTGCACCCAGTGTTCAATGTGGACCTCCTTCGACCATATTTTCCACCATTACTAGACACCTCAGAGATCGTAGAACCATTGACACCAATAGAGCTCAACCCTAACTGCATGGAACACGTATCCACTAATCAGATAGTGGACACTCAATTCAAGTGCACTCACCAGCAAAGGATCCAACTTTATCGAGTTGTCAAGGCAGGGCAGCTCCTACACCAAGGCAAGTGGCTCACCCGAAGCCAAATCCAACAGAATTTTCCTCACCTGATGGGGGAACTCAATGCAATGGATATCATTGCTTCCTAAGGGGGGAGGATTGATCCAGGTGGATATTGGTGGCCACTCACTTATTCCAACTGAATCCTATTGTTTGTTTTTAGTTCAGCACGTTCTTCTGTACTTCTTTGTAATTGTGGGTTCTACACTTCTGGGGTTGTATGAATCCCGACACATATTCCAAGTGGATACTAGTGGCCTCTCACCTAATCCAACTGGCTTATTTTGTATGTTTTCATATCATCACATCTTGATGTACTTCAAGGGTCGTTTTGGAGCCCTAAACAATGTTTTTTTGGCTCACCACAGTCAAATTGGAGACAGAGTTAGACTTTCACGGCGTAATGTGTATTTCTCTGAAAGACCTTTCCAATGGGCTATCACGCGCCTAAAATGGAGGTCATATGCAAAAGTTACGACCTTGAGAAGTTGAGGTACCAACTTACCCACAAGGGCCCACGTGACTTTTGGTGTTTCACCTCCTAGGGTTAGGTTTTTGGATGTCTAGGGTTTTGGCATTCATGAGTAATATCACAAAGGACTCTGCAGCCTCGTTGTAATCATTCTTCTCAGATGAATGTGCGTAGCATCCACATCTCTTCTCAAAGATAGCTACCACCATTCGAGCAAGTGTTTCAGTTCTATAGTTTTACAGTTTCAACCTATTTCATATATTCAATAGAAGATATTGTTCACTAAATATATGTGTTGTTATTCATATCTTTGTGTTTATTGTATTTAGTATGTTAATCAGTTCGTTCTGCTCCTAAATCTGTATCATGGGACTTTTTTTATGGAGAAAGCCAAGGGCACGATTAGAAGTGTGGGCTGGGAGGTTTACTTTTCCTTTTAGATGATCATTACTTCTCTTTTAAAGAAAATGGTGGAAGGAGAACTAACAATATGGAAGAATTCGTGCCTCTGATATTTCTCTTAAAGTTAGCTCCTGAATGTGGTATGAAGACTTTGTAGGTTCACAGAGATTCCTTGTTGGTAGTTAATTGGATGAAAGGTTTGCACCCAATCCAAAATGTCGATATACAGCTAGTAGCAAGACACTTGAAAGAGGTTGTAGTTGTGTTCAAGAGGTTTTCTATTTATCATATCTACATGGAATTAAATAAGAGGGTTGATATTTTGTCAAAGGAAGGACTAATTCTTCCCTTGGGGGAAGTCCATGTGGTGGAATTTTCTAGTAGAGAGGTTCATGAAACTATAGAGACTCTTTGAAGATAGACTTAGCTTGAGATTAAGGTCTTTATTTCTGTTTATGGGGTATTTTTTTCTAAAATAGTGGTGATGTATGTAAGAATGTAATAAGAATAGTATAATCATGAAAGGGGAGAAAGGATGTTATTGAGAGCTTTTTGATAGAAAATTATGTCATAAAGATAGAATGAATATACTATGTCCAATCACTTGGGGCATTTTTTCATGAGGAATGTA
>ML816651.1:0-33954 GCA_009831015.1 Picea engelmannii
TTGGAATGGAATTCCTTCCCCAAATTTATCTCCTTATTTCTTGGGATGTGTGTGTGTTCTTGATGTGTGTTCCAATGTAATCTCTCTTGAATGTTTTCCTCCATTGCCTGGACTACAACAAAACACCTCTTTTCTATTTTTTTTCTTTTTTTCTCCTTCATAGTTTAACGAGCACGAAAGAGAGATAAAAGTATGCTCGGTACGTATCTTTTTCATGTTTTTTTACAAGTCCAAAAAAGAGAGAAAAGTGTACTCGATAATGTCTTTTTCATGTCCTTTTATGGGTCTGAAAAAGAGATAAAGTATACTCGTCTGGCGAGAACAAGTGGCTTAATAGCATGTTCCTATGTTCCAAGAACATGGAAATGACCTAATAAAGATGGATGAAAATGGTATTGACAAGTGAGATCCACTGTTAGAAGTTGTTTTCTCCATGGGTAGATGGATACAAAATGGAGGTCAAATAATGCAAGAGGCAGATGATCAAGGGATACTACAATAGTGATAAGCGAGATCTGGGAAAACAAAAACATAGTGACGTGACATATGACAAAAGAAACAAATTCATAGGGGACCATTAAGCAACATATAAATTTTGGTATCCCCCTCAGGATATGGCCATAATATAAATGAAGAGAGGAAAATGAGTCTTAATGTCAAGTCATGGTGGTACTATAGGAGGGTTCTCGAGCCGATGAGAAATCACAGCATAGCTATCCAATGGAAATTTGGGTGCTAACTAGGGCATCCATGAAGGGTAGGAACTACCAAAAAAGTCACAACATGCATACAAAGTGGCTAATGTCACAACCTGATGGGATCAAACCTAAGGTGTATTGATGACAAAATGGAAGGTTAATAATGTAAGATGGTATTGTAAGGAAAAATCTATCCCTATATGCCAGTTCGGGAAAACATACCTCAATTTTGGTGGAATTCTCATTTTCGGTAAAAACAAGTCCCCGTAATCCTGTCAACACATGTAAACTAGATTCTGGGTTCAAAATGCGTAGTGAAATCTCAAAAAAGAAAATGTTTTCATATTTTTTGGATATGATATATGCAAAACAAAAGGCACTCACACTACACAGCTATGGACAAGGATGTATGCATATTGATGATTTATTCCATGTAGATCCCATTTCTAAGCTCAGGCCAAAGATATTTTTAGTCATCGATGAACTCATGATCCATTGTCGACATCATATGGATCACCATGTTGGGGCCATTCCACACATGATCGAATTTCCACATACGGAGATACTCATTGTGAGTAGTGTTGCGAGCTAAGAAATCTCCTTGATGGGCTCCATCAAAACATGAAGGAAGTATGAAACGTGAATATTAGAGGGAAGAGGAAGTAGAAAATTCGGTGGCAAGTTCTGAAATAGATAACCGAGGAAGAAAAGGGTCAACATTGGGAGGGCTATTGGTTTTCCTAGAAAATGTGTCCTGTCTCGGATCAAGACTCATAATGATAAGTCTCATTGGTTCTGAATTATGAAAATACGATTGATACATCACCTCATCCTTGTTATTATCTGGGGAAGCAATGACATCTAGTATGGATTTATCTGAAGTCAACTCAGTCTCTAGGAAATCATGTGAACACAAAGAGTCAACAACCCATTCAGATGGAGTAGGTTGATCACACTCCATATGAGGATGGAGTTTATTACTAGTATCAGTGTATGTTGATGGGATTTTGGTATTGAAAATATCAACCATATTGAGTAGAATGGATGCTCCATATGATTTGACATCCTCATAATGAGGTACCACCCAAGGATCAACAAAGTCGAGGGATCCACTGGTAAATGATGAAATCGTGTTGATAGGATCAATGTTTGCAACACAAGATGGCATGGGAAGGGGAAAAATACCCATGAGTGAAGGATCTTTGACCATACTACACCAACATGCATATAATATTGTTAGGTATCACCAACAAAGGGTACATTAGGCCTCGCATTGGATCCAAGGTTTGGGGTACAAAATGCAATTTGATTGATCATCACTATTTTCCATTGACAAGGGAAGCATAAGACCTTAAACATGGATGAGACAACTACAGTCATCTCATAGAACCAAGTGCACCCAAGTAACAAATTGTATTCAAGAGGTACATTGATGACCTCCACAAAAACAGAGACAATATTACCACCTAACTTGATGGGTAAGGAAGTGATTATCCCATGGGAATGGAACATATGTTCATCTATGTTTTCAACAATGTGGAAAATGTGTCTAGATTTGGAGAGCCAAGGGCCTTCTAATAGGACATAAACATGATACAAGTCGAGGCTCCTTCATCAACCATGGTTCGAAAGATGTTTTTCCCCATTGATCAAAATTTGATGTGGAATGTGACTTGATGGGAGATCTTATGTGTAACGTGATCATAATAAATGTTTATGAAACTTGAATCCAAGAGATCAACCCCACCTATAGCAGGAAACAAGGATTTACACTGCATTGGGAAATTATGGACGACTTCGAGCACTGACATGGAAGAAGGTGCCTGGGCCAAGTCTTCCACAATACTCTAGTTTTGGGAATCATGTGTGTTTGTATTATGTGTCACTTTTTGAATAAATCCATTTGGGGGGAGAAGCAGTGTGTCAAAGGATGGATTTTAAATATGAAGAGGGAACCACCAGGCTAGGAATAAGATGTCGATTCATTCATAGCTAGAGTAGGCTCGAAATTGTCATAATTCTTAGTTCAAATTTGAAAATTGATCGTGTGGTCAGACATGAAGATGGAAGAATTCGAGGAAGACCCCTCATGGTGAGGGGTACCTGTCATGACCCCTTGTGGAGGAGCAATATTTGTTGCAATCATATGTTGAGGTTGAGGGAGAGAAGGATGAGTTAAAATAGTGGGATGCTAGGGGGTATTTTGTTGTACCAAATAGAGATGGATCTCATAATTTCAAGGAAACTTATGAGTAGGGTAGTCCTCCCCACAAAGTTTGTAGGGGAACTTCCTCTTCCACTTCTTGTTTGTACCCCCCTCTTGAGTTTTTTGGGTGGGGATAGTGCCTTTCTCAGAATTGGATTTTTTCTTGTTATTCCTTTTCTTCTATCCTCTAGGTTGCTGAGGATTCTTTGATTGCATGGAATGCATTGAATTCACATCGAAGGTATAAGTAGGTCCTGTGGAAATTTGAGCATTAGAACTAGCAACTAATAGATGTGATGAAATATCCATGTGACCTATTTGGTCAACTAACTGGTTCATAGAAACATGCGAAATAGAACCAACCACACCATCGACATGGGGTCCTAGGTTTGGTTTCTTAAAATCCGTCGATGGCCTATGATCATTTTGGATACTGTCATATAGAGTACCCAACTGAGAGTACATCAAGTCCAATTGTTGGGCACACATAATTAATTTCTCCTCGGTAGCTACCCTGGCCATAGCTACATCCTTGGAAATGGTTGGAAGGAGGGCTTTGGTGAACCACTCCATTAAGAGATTATCCAGAATTTGAGTCTTGATCATTCTATGCTTTCATTTCCATTCATGTATATGATAAAAAAGGTTGGTGGAAGTATCCTGAGGCAATGATGTCAATAGCTATGTTCCTATCTCATACCATATTGGTAACTGGTAATGCATTAGAAATACCATTTCCAAGTCATTGAATATTTTAAAGGAAGATCCTTGTAACTCAATATACCACTTAGTAACACTTCTGGTTAGGTATCTTTGGAAAATATGTAGCCTCACACTATCATCCATCAAGGAATTAGATGAGCACCAAAAGTGAAATGTCATGATGTGTGTGGAGGGGTCTTCTCCCAAATTTACGTCAAATTTTGGAATGTCTAATGGTAGCTTGTGATACATGGTTGACCATGAAGGGTTGTGGGAAATAGGGTCATTTGTCAATAAAAAAAAATTAGGTAAGTATAATGTCACGAGGAAGGGAAACGACGTATGATAAAATCAATACTTGGAGGGATGTGAATTCTCTGTTGTCCTAGATGAACCTTGTGGTCCCTCAATGTTCATACTAACATAAGGTTTTTGAGGTGTTCATGAAGAGAAAGTGCCCCCAGAGATGGTGGAATGTTATATACTAATACTAGATCTACAAATATGATTCAAAAATAAACCGATAATAAGTGCCAAACTATTCAATGAAACATTGAACACAAGAAATAGAGAAAACCCTTGAGGTAGGGCAACACCATACATTATTCCTTATGGAAGGAATGCACTACTCAAGCAATACTTGCTTGTACAAAATTAATATTCTTCTTCAAGACAATTACATTGCTTACATTTCCTTTATAGCATTCTCTATATCCTAGGAATAGTCTAGATAAGGAACATTCTAGAGAAGGAATCTTCTATAATATAACTACCCATTTATTATATATAACTACCATAGTGGGCCTTATTTAACACTATGGTGGACCTAGTCCACCTTACATTGAATGACCTCAACTAATAATACATAAACCCATTCCCATTGGGTACCTCACATATTACCTCCCTAGGTATAGTACATTCCACCCCCGTTAAGTATTTTTCATCCCTGAAACATGAGAAGAGACCATACAATGTGACTAGCTAAGAATTGTAGCCAACTGGTACCAAGTACGACCATCCATCCATCCTAATGAAAGACATAAATGATTTCCAATTGATGCTTTTCCACCTTGAACTTGCTTTGCATCGATCTGGTGTTTCCACGGGGTTGGTTCTGTAGCACGATGTCTCCCTGTAGTGCTAGTAGTCCTCCATTCACCTCTTGATTGATTTCCTTTTTGGTTCCCTCTTGGTGCATAAGTGTTTTGATGTTGACGCCCTTGTTTTAATGACTTTTATTTCGATATGATGTGCATGGTGATATACAACAACAAGAGGAATTGGTTCCTTTTTCTTCAAATCTGGAAACCCTTGTGACTTAGAGTCAATAACCTCCTTAGATTCTTTACTGTGACCTTCCTATGGCTTTTATTCATCTCCTTCTATAGACTCTGCCTTTGATTCAACTTTAGACTCTACAAGAACTTAAGTGCTTGTTGTCGTGGGCCATTTTGTCTTACTAAGAGACACATCCTACAATGTGATTTTATTTTTCTTGTACCACATATTTATAAACCTCTTTTTAACATTAATATTAATTGTACCCACTGATTCTATCCACGGTTATCCCAAAACAATGTCCACCTCACCCATATCTATAGCATAAAAATATGAATGCAACACATATTTATCCATACTGAGCTTCAAATATTTAAAAATTTGAACATTTTCACCTGCAACCTGTGTTCTTTGAATATTCTTTGCAGCAAATTGCAATTTATTAGCCAACTGAACATTGATAAAGTTATGCATGCAACTGGGTTAATAGAAACAATGATATTTTCTTTATGAATACAACCATGGACCTGTAATAAACACTTGTCTCTTTATGCATCCTTACGTTTTGCAAGAGACCACTTGTCTAAAAATACTTGGTCAAATTCTTCATTAAAGAGTGCCTTCATTTTTCCATAATAAAGTGAGTTCCACTAAATGGCCGCAACACCTTGTAAGTGTAAATTGACTATACCTCTCCAATTATTTTTCCAAAATGACTTATCTTCTTTTAAAAATTATCCAATACTAGGGCCATCATTTTTTCCAGTAAAAATCATCTTTCTTAGAGAAATATGTAACAAACACTAGAAATTACTGTGCAAATCGCGTGGCTTTTTTCAGAAAAATCTTGAAACATTGTTGAATTTAAAATTCTCATAACTTTACTTCCCAGACTCCATTTCGACTAATTTTGTTTTTTGAAATTGAGTATTTTACCTAGAGGAATTAAAATATCCAATTTGTTTCTACAAATTCTTCTCATAAAGTTTCATATTTGAACCTGGAGTGTGTTGCACCCATTTTTCCCCTTTAAAAATCTACAAAATGAAACAAAAACTTCCCTTCTATGGCCAAGGAAAGAGCTCTGTGTTGGATAGTTGGTTTTCATTGATGTCAACCCTTGGAGATTGATGTCAACTCTTGGAGAAGTCTCGAGGCCCTAGAGATGTGGTTAAGATATATGGATAGTTAATTGTCATTGATGGATTGGTTGATGTCAGCATATGTGTTGGATGCATTTGATGAAGTCTACATGTAGCTCCAAAGGTATGGTCATGGAACCCATAGTTGATCGAGGAATAAATACATGAAGGTAAGTGTATTTTCAAGTAAGAATATCATGGATGGATATTATGCATTGTCTCGTTTCCGGTGATAGGTGGTACGTCACGTGGCTCCTTACGGCTGAGGAGATATGGATTTGTAAAGAGTGGAGGACCCTCAAGAATAATATAGAATCTCCTAGAAGGTCAAAAGAAGTTAAATATTCTAGAAGCCTCTAGAAAGTCTTCAAGAATTTTTCCATTCAAAGTGGTTGCAACATGAAGTTAATTATGGGTAAAGTAGTTGTAACAAAGAAATTATGAGTTTACTAATTATGGGTAAAGTAGTTGCAACAAGAAAGTACAGGTTGACCCTAAAATTAAGAAAAAGGGTAAAACCATTATGACCCTAAAATGAGGAAAAGGGTAAAATAGTTATGACCCTAAAATTAGGAAAAAGGGTAAAACAATTATGACTCTAAAATTAGAAATAAATGGTAAAACAATTATGACCCTAAAATTAGGAAAAAGGGTAAAACAATTATTACCCTAAAATTAGGAAAAAGAGTAAAACATTAAAGGGAAAACAATTGTAACAATAAATTGATTAAGGGTAACATGGTTACAACAAGAAATTAATTAAGGGTAAAGTGGTTAAAAGTGGTAAATGTGCTCATTCTGATTCACCCCCCCTCTCAGTATTCCAACAACCGGTATCAGGGTAGGTCCTTCAATAAAACAATCTAACCACTGGAAGGAATATCATGGAGTACACTGAGATTAGAGTACCACAATTTGATGGTTAGAGTGGTCTGAGCTATGATCTGTAGAGAAGCAGGATGAAAGCATTACTAGGAGCATAGGGGTATGATGTTTGGTACTCAGTTGTTACAGGATACACCACTACAAATACATTGAAGACTCCAACCAAGAAGGAATTGAAAATAAACAATAAATAGCAATGGGTTTCATCTAGGAAGGATTACCTGATCTAGTAAAAGAGAAAGTGGGAAATGTTTTATTAGCTAAAGAACTTTGGGATAAGCTACATGATCTCTATTTTGAGGAATCTCCCATTACAGATCCAGAGAGTGCTAAAGAATATGCAGGTACAAAACAAGAAGAAATATGCTCGACATATTTGGAAGAAGAATATTGTGAAGAAGACATAGTAGACCTTGAAGCAAAATTAATTAGTGATTTAGACGAATTAACGAAAGAAAGGAAGAAAAACAAGTCTCTTGAGGAACAATTAGTCAAGAATAATTCTCAAGAAAGTTCCTAAGAATCCCATTAGGTCATTGTGAATCTAAAATCTCGGCTGTAAGAAGCAAGAAGAATTGAAGAATCATACAAAAGTCAAATGGAAGAGAAGCAGTGTTTGGAAGCCGAAATAGTAACACAAAGAAAGGAAGTAGAAAACAAAGAGAATATTTTGATAGATCATCTCAAGGAAAGATATGAGGATTTAAACCATCTTGAAGAAAAGTTTAGTCAACAAGAAAAAAATCTTGAAGAAGAAATCAGCTCCTTGAATAAGAAATAATCTCCTTGAAGATCCAACTTGAAGAAGAAAAGAGAACAAAATAATTCATGAAGATTCAAATGATGAATAAAGAAGAATAGGTTGAGAAGCTTGAAGAAGAATTTATCACATTGAGATTCAAAATCGTCAAACTCAGCAAGAACGTTGAAGAGAGAGAAACATCCACATCATCAGTAAAGAAAGTTTAAGAGAAGCACTCCAGGTTGCCAGAAAGGAAGAATGAATAAAATAGAAAGAGTTATGAAAAAGTACTCAAAAGAAGGAATCATGGTCAACAAGAATCAAATAAGAATGAGTATAATAAAGATACATCTTCAACAATACCTTTCACATTCAAGCAACAAAGAATATTAAAGGATGTTGAAGGGATCAACAGAAGGGAAGATCACAATCATCCAAGGTAGGAATTCAGAAGGACTACACCACAAAGAACATCATTCACTCCCACGTATGAAAATTTATTTTATGGTCATTGTTTTATTTGTACTAACTTTGGACATAAGGATATAGATTGCAGAGAATATTGAAGAAATGTTCAGACAAAAAATAACTTTGTGGTTCCCCACAACATTAAGTGTTACAAATGCCACAATTATGGTCACATAGCTCAGAATTGTAGAATCATGATGTAACATACCGAACCACCCACAGGCTAGGATACGCTACTTCAAGCCCGCTCTCAATCTTGTTTCTCTTACAGATACCTTTCAAATTAATAAAGATGCATAAAAGAAAGGAACTAAATGACATGAAGAAAAATAACCAGCAAGCATGCATATTCTAAAGATTGAATTCAACGATAAATAAATACACAACGGAATAAATCATACACGGGTAAATAATACCGTAATAGAGAGCAGTTATTTTTTATAAAAGAAGACACCAACCAGATGCAGAACAAGGACATTCCACCCAACCGTAGACACTGATGTTCCAAGTCTCAACAACAATGTCACCCCTAAGCCAGGGCTATGAATCCACAAGGATGGTTCCAGAGTGTTACTTGGATTCCCAAACCAGTCAACACTCAATCTCTCATAGGCTTCCCAAAACACACAATAATCCAAGTACCCAGCTCTCTTCTACCCATCTTGCACAACCCAAGAGAATGGACCCTCTCCCTTCTCTTCAACGCAGTCCCTTAGTCTATCCTTCTCCTTCTAGGGCTCTAGTGCATTTGGTCCAAAATCTCCATGCTGGGACTCTTAGGAATCACAACTGTTAGAAAAGCTAAAAACAGGCCAAATCATCTCATACATGCATGCCTCAAATCATGGTTGGATTACACCAACAATATCTATAGCCAACAATTCCATGGACACTCTTCAATAGTTTGTATTCCTTTCCTAAGCCAAAACATGGATGAGGAAAGATGAGTGGGTGACATAAATGAATGGAGTGAGATATCCACAAAAGGTGTGAACAAAGAGAAATGGAGTGCATGTGTGAATGAATGAATGAGTAAGTGAACGAGTGAGGTGACCAACAGAAGAACCAGAATGAGAATGGAAGTGAGAGAGAACTAATGCCCCCAGTAGACCAGGGATGAGTTTATGTAACTCTTGGGAATCAAGAACCTCATGGCTTTCCCCTAAGAGGCTCACATAACTGATTCCCCCCATTAAACAAATGGGTAATTAAAAAATGAAATAAACACTTAGCCCCTCAAGCCCCCTCTCTTGTGGAATCATATCCCCCTATAACTCTAGTCATTGTTAGTATAGAAGCCAATGATTTATTTATTATTAATAATGATAAAAACATTACATTTCTTAGGAACATTGGCCTCTTTTAATTGTTTGGGCACTTTGTCCTCTCATAAATTAACAAATACATTATTTAATATGGGGCTCAAAACACGGGGTGTTACATCACCTCCCCCTTATTTTGGCATTGTCATGAGTGCATATACAAAACAAGAATCAAAATTCCAAAATTTATTCAAAAAGTTGTGGGTACTTTGCCCACATGGCATCTTCATTCTCCCAGGAAGCATCTTCAGGACCGTAGTAGGTCCACTAAAAATTTACCATCTCTATAGCTCGATTCCAGAGCATTTTAACTTTTATGTCCAATATTTTCACTAGTTGGACCTGAAAGTCTCCTTCTGTCTCTACTTGAATCATATGCTAATCAATAACATGGTTAGGATCATGTACATATTTCTTTAGAAAAGAGACATGAAATACATTATTCACATTCATGGAAGCAGGCAATGTAAGCATGTATGCAACTGGTCCTATTCTGTCCAATATCTCAAATGGACCTCAAAATATGGCTGCCAACTTTGTAAAACTACCCAACTTCAAAGAGCTCTTCTTTGGATTCACTTTCAAAAGAACATGCTCCCCCACTTTAAATTCTCTTGTTGTCCTATTCTTATCTGCATAAAATTTCTGTCTATCTTGAGCTACCTTTAAATTCTTCTTAATCTTAACCATCCGGTGTTCCATTTCCTTGAGAAACTCTGGCCCAAATACCACTTTGTTTACTGGGTTGTCCCAGCTCACTGGAGTATTGCATTTCCTACCATATAAAGCTTCAAATGGGCTCATTTTCAATGAAGCTTGATATCCATTATTATAGGAAAACTCAACCAAGTGTGCGTAATCTTCCCTCTTAGATGGTTTATCCATCACATACATTCTCAACATGTCTTCAATTACTTGGTTGACCCTCTCTGTCTACCCATCTGAATGTGGATGGTATGATGTGCTAAAATTTAGATTTGTACCAAATCCTTTAAATAATCCCTTCCAGAAATTTGAAGTAAACTTTGTGTCTCTGTCCGAGACAATTTTCCTAGGTATCCCATGCAACCTAGCAATCTCCCTCATGTAAATTTATGCAATATTAGTTGTTGTATGAGTTGTTTTCACAGGAACAAAATGATTAGTTGTTGGCATAGGGGCATACCCAGGGTTCAACCCTTTAACAATGCACCAACAAAACCCTAACTACTGCCCCTTTAGACAACACCTTCAAAATAGATGAAGTCTCACCCGAGGTAGAGGTAGGGGTGGTTGCATGACTCAAATGTTTGCAACCTAGTAGGGAAACAGATTTGTGATTACACCACTCTAATAAAGAACTTAGTAGTTATAATTCATCAATATTTAACCCTTATTCATATCACGGATCCAAACCCTAATTACAGAAAAACACAGTATTCAACCGGATCTAACACATCTAAGCACTTAGCATATGGAAAGAGATCAGATCTAGCATTCATTGACATGACTAAGTAATTAATCTATCATACTAGATTCATCTAAACATTCATTACTGAACTAAGCTTAAATAATATGAACAATATAACAACCATAATGCACAAAGCAACCATAACACGTGATATAGGTGGTTCACCCCAGTGTGGGGTTACATCCACCAACTCTTCCCTTATTTATTATCTTCTGTCAATCTTCTACAAGCACAGAGCCCAAAAACCCCACTCTTCATAGGACATGAAATCTACGTGCACCTCATCAGATCCTCCTTCCCCAAGTTAGGTCACATCACAAAGACTTCTTACACAATATGCACAAAAGATTCTTACAATCACTTGCACTTATTTATGTAAGTCTTACCAGATAGTATGCACAAAACCTCTAGCTCCACACTAAGCCGATTCTATCAGGTCTCTTCACTTAGCACACTCTGGCCCTTCTTACATCGCCTATATTTCCATTTATACATTACAAAATGGGGCTAGACATGGGTAAAACCATGGGCCGACATCACATACCCGTTACATAAACCCTAATCCAAAAAATTCCCTAAAAAGGGGTTGGCATCCCACAATCTTTGCTTCGACTTGCGCTCCACCTTCAACCAGCCTATTGAAGTCCCAAAAGTGGTCAAACATGACCAAGGTTCTCCAAAACTTGGTTGAGGGACAACATGCCCCCATCACTCACCTGTCACTCGTCCCGAGTCACTCTTCTCTAAGTAACTCTGCCTCAAACGCCTCGAGCTTGGCTCAAGCTGCTTCAAATTGCTGCTTCGCTAAGGGTCCCTGCTCAACAAACTCCTGAATAACTGCCTCGGTCACAGGTCCTTTCAAGCGTTGTTTGAATGTAGTGACTGGTTTTTCTCGTTCTACTCCTTGTCCTTCAATCTCCTGAAAACGTAGGAAAGTTTCATCCTAGACTGGATGGAGCTTCTGAGTCACTTCCATGACTTTTCTCTGTATTACATGGACCTGTTGCTGAGCTGTGAACTATTCTTGGGATCTTTTCATTCGTTCGACTGATGAAAAGGGCTCCAATTTTGCTTGTACTGTTGTTGCTTGTTTCTTTTCTTCCTAGAGCTGTGACTCCAGTGTACATAGTTCAAGGTCCTCAGTAAGGCGCTCATAATTCTATGAACTTTGACTACTAAAATTTTTACATTCCAAGGCTAATGCCTTGAATCTTTGGACTACAATTTGGGTGGTTTCTTCTCGCTGGTCTCACACTTCCTGTAGAGTGCTTGGTATTACTTGTAACTCCAATTTTGCTACTCTCTGTTGAAGTTGCTGGATGGCCGCAACAAAACTTGCTACTTGACACTCCACTTGGTCTTCTTCTATCTGTTCCAAGACTGTCACAACGAAAAGTGCTTTGTTGACTACTTCTTTAAATCCAACCTACTCCGTGAGCAGTTGTTCTTTCTCTTTATGGATCTATGCTTTATCCTCTTCAAACTTTATTTGGAGGTCATCCTTCTCTTGTTGCGCAACTCTGCGATGCTCTATCAATTCCTCTTGTGCTTGCTTCAGGGCCACTGTGGCCTATTATTTTTCTTCCTGCACACGATGAAGGCGAGCAGGCTCATCTCCCAACTTTGTTTCTTCTTATGGTGGGGGTGTAGTGGACACTGTGTGGCTGGAGTGAAGGGCTTGTTGTACCCCTCTCAAATTTGCTTCAATTCTTTCGTACATGGTTTCTTGTTTTGCTTCATTTCTCTGCAAAATATATTCCGAGGCGTATTATACAACTACGATAATGAAGTCAAAGTCATCGACCATGAGCACAGTCTACAACTTCGGCTTACTAGCTTTGGAATTCTTCCATGATGTAGGTTTTGTTGGGGAAACCTTTCTTTTCCTAGATATCTCTGCCTCTTCAAGGGGATTCCTAAGCAATGTTACTTCTCCCTACTTCAGTTTGTCTTCTTGCCCTTCTTTCACTTCTTTTTCCAGTTTTTCATCTCCTCCTCTTCTAGGTGAATCTGATGCAATTTCTTCTGATGTGCTATGAATTTCTTGTACATCTTCCTTATTTTTCTTCTTGCTATTGCTAGGTGCATCATACTCTTCACGAGTAACCACCAAACTTCCAATGAGGTCGAGGTCGGACAGTTCTGCATGGTTGACTGGAACTAAGATTTCTTTAGGCCACTCCTTGATGATTTCCTCCATGTCCTCCTCAGTGATATTGTAATAGGATTGAAGCTCTTCTTTATGTTTGTCTCTGCACGTAGTAATATATATAAAATGCCTATCTGTGCGGAACTTCACAATTGGTCTAAACCTATCCAGGGTATTTGATGTCATACAAGGGAAAGACTCAATAGCCCTCTTTAACTATAGGTAGTAGGTATGGAACACCACGTTCGACTACCATTGTTTCCCCATATTGCTCGAATACCAGAGCATGGTAAACTTCACAGCTAGTGGCTCAAACGAATCAATGTCAGGGAGGGTCGCTTCTTCCGGCATATCCCAAGTAATGAACACAATGAGGATCATCAACCAGCTAAAATGGAACTCGTATCCCCGATCCTGAGCTTCATGGAAGTCCTGTTCTAACTGGTTGACGAGGTAACTCACCCAGTTCATTTGTAATCCTTCCACGCATTTTCCCTGCGAGGTCAACAACAAACCTCGTGACCTGCATGGGTTTGTTCTTCCTTACTATCTTACCAACAATCAACTGGCAGGCTAGGCACAATGCACCATTCTGAATGGAGGCTACCTTGTAGCCTCGCTTCCCCTTATCAACATATCGATATGTGTCTTTAATCTTCTATGCTAGGGCGCGATCTACAACCTTCCCTGGGTAAAATTATTGTGGGTCTGGTCCTTGCATGCTTAATCTGGTGATCCTATGGATCAATGCTAGATTGATCATGATACGCCTGTCCAACCACAGATAACCACCATGGAAGCACGACAATGGGAGCTTAAAACATGCATTAATCTTCTGATGTATTCCGAAGTGGGGTATCTTCATCATGTTCAAGATAGTGGACCTTACGATGTTCATGGTCCACGGCTAGGGGATGATCTTCGACTTCTTTCCCTTGGTCTTGGTCAAATATTTGTGAGGTGTGAGCATGACATAGCTCTTGCAGTCTCCTAGGTTGTAGTCACTGATATTCAAGGTTGGAATCCTCTCCAATTGTGGTCTGAATGTTTGTATTCCCTTCGGGAGGTACGAAGTGATGAATGTGTAGTCAAAGTCCCTTGGGACACTGTCACGACTCACCACACTGGATAGGGGTGGGATTTAGTTGGGCAGGATGGATGGGATTAGCTTCACATTCTCCAAGTCATCACGATGCTTGGTTATTTTCTCGGTCGCAGCTCGGGATGGTCCAGATCCGTGAGCAGTCGAAGGGGAGGCTTGCACTCCTCTCGTCGAGGAGGCTTGAATTCCTGCGGACATCACCTTCTTGGCCATGAGGTCTATTAGAATCTCTTCGACGGCTTTTTCTGCTGTGCTAATTTCGTCCGACATGCACACTCGAGATATGATATCTCAGGACGGTGAACAATACTCAATGTAATAGAATGGATGGTGAGGTCTCAATGATCACTGCGCAAAATCAACTAGTTCTATGTAGGCTCGAATGATCACAATTGGAAAATGTGTTCTTGGTGCAATGCTCAACGGGATAAATAGGTATTATCGAAACAGATTCTTCCAACAGGAAGGAATGCGTCAATCAATGTAGTTCCATCCATTATGGCGCAGGCCCAACGGTCCAAGGGAGAACGTTTCGACAATAACTGTGTTTCTAGCTGTCCTGGAGCATCGTTCTAATGGTCGGGACGCCTCCAATGGTCATATTTTTCTACCATGGAGAAGTTCCAATATGTGTTGTACTGATATTCAGTGAAGTTCAAGTTCTAGAAGCCTTCCTTTTACGAAGTCTTCCTTGGAACTTCTTGCAATTTTTCTAATTTTTCTCTCTTCTTATTGAACTTTCTAGCCTTCTTTCCTATGATTTGAATCACTGGTTTCCTTTTTCCATTATTTTTTTTATCTCCTCTTGGAATGATAACTTCACACTGTGGAGGTTCTTTCATAGGGTTCAAGGGTAATACTTCTTCTCTTGTACAGACATGTGTCTCCAATCTTCCTGTGTCCTTTCAACTTAGATGTCCATATCTTTGGTCCTTCGTAGCTTTGACTAGTTCTCTTGTTCTTGCAGTAAGTGCACTATTTTCCTATCCATGAAATCTATTAGTTATTTCTTTTTCTGTTCTATATCATCCACTTCTTGTTTCCTTCGTATCTAATCTTTCTCAATCCAAGTTTTTCCTAGCAAGATAACAAATGGGGTATTGTTCTCAACAAATTTAACGATCTCAACTTCTTCTTCTATCGAAGTGCCATGAGTACTCATAGATGTCTGGGTAAGTCTTCCACATAGGGTTATCAACTTTCCTCTAAATAATCCTATTCCTCCTAATGAAGGAACCATAGCAGACTTTCCCAAAATTTCCCAAGTTCTTTCCGTCATGATATTCACCTATGTTTCCTCATCCAGAACACAGTCTATGTCGAAGTCTCCTATTCTTGTTTCTATGTACTCTTTCTCTTTTAATATCTCTGATAAGTTGATATTTCTATGATCGTTCAGGGTTTCTTTCATTTGCAATAATACAGTCTCTGATTCATTCTGGTTCTTATTCTCTTGATCTTTCTTAGGGTTTTCTTGTCTCATATTCATATTTTCAACCTTAGCAATCATTCTAGGGCAATCCAAAACTTTATGGTCCATAGCTTTACATCAAATAAAACTAGGACCTCTACAAGGGCATTCCTTATCAATATGTCCCAGTCTTCTGCAACTATAGAAAAGAGTTAATCCCCTCTTTCTTTTAAACGATCCCCTACCTTTCCTGTACTGCGCACTGGGATGACAATAACTAACTTGCAAAAAATTATTTCTAGGATCCTGCATCCATTTGTTAGTCCAAACATTCTTCTATGCATAGGAATAACATATCTTTAATTATTTATATCACATCTATTCATATCAAGTCTTCTTTCTTCTAGTTGTACCCTAGTTTTCAGATTAGGACAAAATTTATCAAACATACCTAGATTCATTCTTTCAGAACCAAATTTTTCGCTTATCTTACCTTTCTCAGAGAACAAAGCTTCAATATCCTACCTCTTTTTTTTAGATCAGAATTCTCTTCTTAGCACAGAGTTTCATAAGTCAAGTAGAATACTGCACACTAAAGTAGCATATCTACGCACAAATCTTTCTTTTCTTCATTTCCCAACAATCACAGTTTCAGGTCTTGACAACAAAACCATTTGTTGGCATAGGGCATACCCATGGTTCAACACTTCAACAATGCACCAATAAAACCCTAACTACCGGCCCTTTCAACAACAATTGTGAATCAGATGAAGTCTCACCCGAGGTAGAGGCAGGGCTGGTTGTAGGACTCAAATGTCTGCAACCTAGTTGGGACACATATCTGTGATTACACCACTCTAATAAATCACTTAGAAGTTAGCATTCATCAATATTTAACCCTTATTCACATCACATATCCAAACCCTAATTACACAACAACGCAGTATTCAACCGGATCTAACACATCTAATCACTTAGCATATGAAAATAGATCATATCTAGCATTCATTCGCATCATTGAGCAATTAATCTATCATACCAGATTCATCTAAACATTCATTACTGCACTAATATTAAATCATATGAACAATATAATATCCATAATTCACAAAGCAACCATAACACATGATATACGTGGTTCACCCCAGTGTGGGGCTATGTCCACCAACTCTTCTCTTATTTATTATCTTCTATCAATATTCTACAAGCACAGAGCCAAAAAACCCCACTCCACATAGGACAAGAGATCTGTGCACACCTCGATAGATCCTCCTTCCCCAAGTTAGGTCATAGCACAAAGAATTATTACATAGTATGCACACAATATTCTTACAATCACTTTCACTTAGCTCTGCAAGTCTTACCACATAGTATGCACAAAACCTCTAGCTCCGCACTAAGCCGATTCTATCAGGTCTCTTCACTTAGCACACTCTGGCACTTCTTACATCGCCTAGATTTCTATTTATACATTACAAAATGGGCCTAGATATGGGTAAACCCATGGGCCGACATCCCATACCTGTTACATAAATCCTAATCCCAAAACTGCCCTAAAAAGGGTCCGGGATCCTGCGATATCCGCTTCAACTTGTACTTCACCTTCGACCAGCCTGTCGAAGTCCCAAAAGGGGTCAAACATGACCAAGGTTCTCCAAAACTTGGTCGAGGGCCAACATCAACCTTTGTCAATTTATCAACCACTACCATGATTGAATCATGTTGTCTTGGGCAATTTAGTTATAAAATCAATGGTTATCACTTTCCATATCTTCTTTGGAATTGGTAATGGCTGTAGAAAACTTGTTGGGTGCCTATGCTTAGCCTTCACTTTCTAACATTCCATACATCTGGCGATGTAATCAACAATATTATTTTTCATTCCCGGACAAAAGAATTGACTTCTTACTGCTGTAATCATTTTTTGGTAACCGAGATGCCCAACATATGGAATGTTATGCATTTCTTTTAATACCAAATTCCTGAGTTCTCCAGAACTAGGAACATAAAATCTATTTCTATGCATAAGTAATCCATATTCCTTCATCTCATACTCTTTCATTTTCTTTTGCACATCGCCTTTTTGTAAGCCTTCCTTTTCCTATAGGCAATGTTGATATATAACAACAATGTCTGAAACACTTCTCTTCAAGTCCGACTGATGCATACTGACAATTGTAGCATTCATGAGATACACTCTTCTACTAAGTGCATCAACAACTTTATTTTCTTTTCCTTTGATATGCTTGATATCAAATTTGTATTCACTTAAAAATTCCAACCATCTTTTTTTCTTGGCATTCAAAGTTGGTTGTTCAAAAACATACTTCAGACCAATGTGGTATGTTCTTAATTCAAATATATTTCCCATGATATAATTCCTCCAGATCTTCAATGCGTTAACAATGGAAACAAGCTCCAAGTCATGTGTGGCATAGTTCCTCTCATGTTCCTTAAGATTTCTAGACTCATAACCAATGAAATGTCCATTAAGAGTGAGGAATCCACCAAGCCCTTCCTTACATGCATCTGTGCATACCAATTTTTTTTTATTTGGGTTAGTAATCTTTAACACAGGTGCACTAGTAAGTAATTCCTTCAACACATTGAAATTCTCTTCACACCCATATGTCCATTCAAATTTCATTCCCTTATTTTTCAAAGAAGTGATGGAATGAGAAATCTTAGAGAACTATGTTATGAACCTTTTGTAGTAACTAGCTAACCCCATAAAATATTCGACTTCTGAAACATTCTTGGGTGTGGGCCATCCTCTAATGGCTTCAATATTCTTAGGATCTACTGCTATACTCTGTTCTGAAACAACGTTACCGAAGTAATGGATCTGTTCTTGGTAAAAAGAACACTTACTCAACTTTCCATGCAATTTTTGTTCTCTCAGCACTTGCAATACCAGTATCAGGTGATGTTCATGTTCCTCTTCAAACTTAGAATAGACAAGTATGTCATCCAGGAATACTATGACAAACTTATCCAAATAATTTCTGAATATTCCATTAATTGATCACATAAAGACAGTTGGTGCATTGTTCAATCGAAATGACACCACTACAAATTCATAATTCCCATACCTAGTTTTGAAGGTTGTCTTATGTATGTCTTCTTCCTTGATTCTTACCTGATGGTATCTTGATCGCAAGTCTATCTTTGAAAATATATTTTCTCCTCTTAGCTGATCAAAGAGGTCATCAATTCTGGGTAGAGTGTACTTTTTATTTATAGTGGACTTATTCAGTTGTTGAAAGTCAATACACAACCTCAAGGTCCCATCTTTCTTTTTGACAAAGAGTACTGGCGTTCCCCAAGGTGAAACACTTGGGAATATGTACCCTTTCTTCCACAATTCTTCCAACTGCATTTGTAATTCTTTTAAGTCTTGTGTACTCATTTGGTAAGGTGTTTTTGACACTGGGGCATCTCTTGGCACTAAATCAATAGAGAAATATATTTCCCTTTTTGGTGGCAACCCTAGTATTTCCTGGAATACATCTTCAAATTCTTGTAGTACTGAGAAATATTCAAGGCTTGACCCCTTTTTATTTTCTGGCTCCTCCACATGGGTTGTATACAATTGGCATCCTTTTTTGAAACATCTCTTCATCTGTAAGGATGCAATCTCCCTTATAGAGATGGTTCTTCAAATTCCCTTCACAGTTCTTTGTTTTCCATCTCCATCAAGACATGTAAATGTCTTTCTATGACAATATAGGACAAAATGATGCTTGTCCAACCAATCCATTCCAATTAGAATATCATAAGACCCCAATGGTATGATATTTAGATCATAACTAGTATTCAAACCATTAATACTTATGGAAAAACCTCTGACCATATCATGGATTCTCCTTTTGGTTCTAGTGGCTAGCTACACCAAACTTGATTTCCCAACTTAATTTTCTCCAAATGTAATCTATCTACTATTTTAGGATCAAAGAAACAATAACTTTATCCTGAATAAATTAAAATAGCAATAGATTGATTTATGATCTTACCTTCCACATCGATCATGTTGGATTGGTTCTATGTTTTTTGATCATCTAAGGCTGCATAAATCCTTCCCATGCCCTCTACTATTGTAGCCTCTTAGATGTTGTGCACGATGTTCACTCTTTCCTTTCTATGAGGGAAATCCTTATACATGTGATCTTCTTTGCATCCCCAACATTGGATTGGTAGTCTTACCCTTTTTCCCAAGGAGTCTTCTTTCTTGGATTCATCATTGGCATACTGATCTTGATGATTTTTATTAGGCTCATTTCTATTGAAAGGAGGTTTGAATCCCTTCTTCCTCTCATCATACTTATCCTTCTTCTTATCCTTCCAAGACTTCTGCATGGATTCTCTTCCCTGGCCTTGCTCATATAAATACTTATCTTTCCTGATAGCCTTAGTGAATGCCTTGGGATCATCATACCAAATCTATTCTTTATAAAAGGATGGAAGTCCACTCGAAAACCTATGTATTTTCACCTTCTCATCATTTATGAACCCGACATACTTTAACAACCCCAAGAGCTTCTTCTCATATTTTTCCATAGTCATGCTTCCAATCCCGAGTTCAAAGAACTCCTACATTTTCTTGTCATAGAAATGCTTTGAGAGGTACTCATTCTGGAAATACTTTTTGAATTGCTTCCAAGTGATCTTATTCTCATTAATATGATCAAATTTCTTCAAATGGTCCTATTATCACATATAGTTGTCAAGGTTGTTGGGCCCTTCATTTTTGGGAAATAATTGTGCAAATTTTGACTAAGCACGAGTTGCGCAAAACCTCATCAGAGGCTGAGAGAAAGAGTAACAAAAAGAAGTTGACGAAGTCAGTGCGATGCTAGCTAGGAAATAAACTATTGCAATAGAACAAGAAAGCACACAAGCCGAGAAGGAAGACACAACCCAAATATATATATAGGGATGAATATAAGTGTGAGGGGTTGGAGTAGAGTTGGGTTGAGTAGAGTAAGGTTGAGTTGAGTCATGTTGATCAAAGTCTCCCAAGTTTTGGGATTAGTCGTTGATACTTGTTGTAAGTCGAGAGAAGAAAAGCAAGAGTCTGTAATGAATTAGAACTATCAGTTGGAGAGTTGGAGCTCTGAGATATGAGTCCAGAGACAAGAGTCTGTAATGTACCCTACTGTGTGATTCTGAGTCTGTAAACAAAGAAAGATCTCAAAGATTATATGAGGAAGGATCAAATTTCAAAATATGACATGTCCTTGTTTGGTTACTTATGCATTACAACACTTCTTTATGGCTTATGAGTTCTATTTGATGGTTCTATGTTTAATTGCTACTTCCAATGTAAGTAGGTTAAATTATTTCATTTAGATGGTTCAGATTTGTTAATGAATCTTGTGTAAGAACATGAATGAGTTCTGAATGCTCTATGGATCCTCTTTAGTTTTCTTCCTACCATTCCCTATCTATCTGTCTCAGCAGCGCTTTGGGTGAGACGTCTTCTCTTCGAAGGAGATGAAAATTCCATCTCTGTAGACTACACAGTAACTTTTGTTGGTAACCTGAGAAGGACCCTGGTCTGATCAATTCACGCCAACAAAATGGTTTCGTTGCTGAGACCCATGTTAAAGGGAACCTATAGGGAGAATGATGTCGCCAATCCATAGATCTGGTATTGATCAATTGTGGGAAAGGAACTGTGATGCCTTCATATGGAAAGAAGCGGGACTAAGAAGAAAATCACTGGAAAACACTCACAAAGCAATCTTTTACTCAGAAAGATCAAGCGACTAGTATGAGATTTTCTTGGTTAAATTGCCGTAAGAATTATTTCACTGGATAAAGAGGCTCCAAGAAGCTCCAGAGTTCCAAGGACGGGCCAAGAAGATTTTTGCATGGGATACAAAAAATTTAGCAGCACTCCAGAGGTTGGATTGCCTAGTCACACGAGCTGTGGATTTCTGGGTTAGCACCACGTTAGAAGGATACATAATCGAATTTGCAGCTGAGAACCACCAGTATTTCTCACAGGCAGAGGAAATTTTCAAGAAAGGCGCAAGGGGAAGACTATTGAGAGAAATCTCCCTGTGGATTAAGGCTTTCTTGATGGAGGAGGGGATGTTGATTATGTCCCCAACTGAGATGATAGCGTAAACACCCTCACTTGGGGTAGAAAGAGACAGGGTGAGAGTCATGGCATGAGGGGAAGGGTTCTCTAACAAATGGGGGGGAAACAACAAGAAAGGGACTCAAGACATGAGCAAGCCTTGAAGAGAGCCGCCATAGTTGAGAAGTGGTGGTGCAACAAGATCAACAAATCCGTAAGACAGTCTGAAAAGTTGAGGAAAGAAGGAGAAGAGGGAGAAGCAGAGGAAATATAGATGGAAGAACTACAGAATATGAGAATACAGGAATGACTGGCTAGTCAAAGATTGAACAAGAGAGAATCGGGGAGAGAAAGAAACCCCCAGGAAACAGGATGAGAAGGAGAAAGCATAGAGGAAAGAGAGGAGGAAGCCGACATGAATCTTGAAGGGGAAAGAGAATATTCAGCCCCGATTACAGGAGAGATTGGGAATCTGGCCAAAGAGATCATCCGAGTGGAAGCTAACAAGACCCCCCAGATCAAAGAAAACTGCCTCGAAGCCTATGGCGCCAACCCTTAATCACCCATACCCCAAGTGCCTTTCATACAAATGGTAAGTTCGATACTACCTTCTCATGCTAGTTTTGTTCCAATACAATTAGCTAATAATTCACAACGAAGAAGCGTGAGTACATGGAGGATATTGGGATCCCCTGGTAGATTGCAAGTAGGACCGTTAGGGTTCATATTGTTACGAACAACATGATCGACAATTGCCAGCCACGGGGGAGGCTCGATTGCCCGATACCCATAATTTTGGGGTAAGGGAGATGAAGACGTTGAGTAGCACTAGTTCTTATGCAAAGCCATCTGGAGATCCAGAGGGACTCTGGATGTGAATAATGTAGTCCAGTTCCAGAATACCTTGAGAGGTCGCTCTCTCAAGTGGTACATGAAGATCATTGAACTAGGAGTGCTAGGGACGCAAGGTCAAGCGTTTACACTTGGCTAGGTACAGACAAGGTTTATATCAGAATTCAAAATACCTGAGTCAAAACAACAGGCTCTATCCGAGTTGCGGGAGATTCAACAGAGAGAAAGTGAATTAGCTTGGGAGTACAACCAGAAGTTTAAATATGCCATAGGAAGGTTGGCACATCCAATACATGAAAACATCAAAGGGAGTGGTACATTCAGGGGTTGTTGCCTCTGACTTGGATTCTTCTAACGCAAGAACAGATAGCCACGTTAACAGATGCCTTGGAACAATTGATGAAGATTGAAGCCATGGTGGGATACCCTGGGAGTTTAAGAGTAACCAGAACCCAAGTAGATTTGAATATGGCACAACTAAAAGGGAAGATATCGACACTTACAGAAAATATTCAGGAGCTGATGATACCTAGATGAGGACGACCATAGGTTTGGTGCATTGGATTCTATACGGAAGGACATTTGGCGAATGAGGGGACTAGGATCTCCTAAGAATATGATGGTACCCCCAGCATGACCTACATGAGGAGTTGCACAAGTATCGACGAACTCACCATTCCATAACCCCGCCCCATATCATGCTTTCCCAGGAGGCCAAGTAGTACCAACAGCAGAATATTGTGAGATTTGTCGAATCCACGGGCATGGACCAAGATAGTGCCCCATCATGCAGAAGTATTCGATAGTAACAAACATAGTACACTCCGAGTTCTACACATCCACCATGCATACTAGCAATCAATGTAGAATTTGACTCACTCGCAAATAGGCTAGACCGAACAACATTTAGTGTGAGTGAAAACCTATAGGGACCAAAAAGAGGTAGAGGAGGTGGATCCGGAGGAGACTTCAGAGGAGGAAGAACTGGGGGACGAGGACCAAGAAGATGTTATAACTGTGATGAACAAGGTCACTTGGCCATAGATTGTCCTCATTCAAGGCAACCATGGTGCTCTCACTGCAGAACCAATGGACACGCAACTGAAGATTTTCCAGAGTTAATCGCAAAGTGGGAAGATAGAGTACAACAAAGAGGAACTAATCTTATCAGTTCAGAGATCAAGAGGATTTCTAAGGGATAGTTTCCTAATATTAATATCATTACTCGAGGAGGAGCGAAGACAGAAGGTGATGTTGATACTCTGCCTCAGATCCAGAAAGAAACACCTAAGGGAGACAGGTATGACCCCTTAAAGCGAAAACTGTTCTTTAAATATGCCATAGAAGTATTCCAGAATATTCCTAGTCATGAAACACAAGAAACCCCCCCCAAGTTGAATTTTTACCCTAAGATGGCACAATTCCTTGATTCACCCCCTACACACAGAAACCTTGTAGTCATACCAAGATAGCCAGGGAAACCTCAAAACGTAGTTGACCTCTGGTTTCAGTTGTTCTCTGACATTCTGGGGAATGACCAACTAACAGAAAAGTTGTGAAATGCACTATACCTAGTCTTAGGGATTGAAGAAACCTCAAAAGAAAGGATAAGGGCTAATCTTCCCGAGAAGAGTACTCAGAGAGTGCAACGAAGAAAAGTAAGAACCAAAAACGAATTTCGACTAATAGCCCAGTTAGATGAATTTGAAATTAAGGATGTCATGTTGGACCTAGGGTCAAATGTGAACATTCTACCAAGGAAAACCTGGGAAGCCTTGGGAAAACCGAGACTGTCATATTCCCCAATTCAATTGATAATGGAAAACAAATACTATATCTTTCCCATAGGAATACTGGAGAACGTGGAAATCGATGTAGCAGGTGTAAAAATAGTGGCGAACTTTGAATTCATTGAGATCATGGGAGACAAGGACCTCTACCCTGTGCTACTTGGCATAGATTGGGCCTATGAAAATTATGCAGTGATAGACCTAAAGAACAACACCATGAATTTTGAAGTTGAGGGAATCAAGGTAGTTCAACCTTTGGATCCATATGTAGGACCCAGATACACAGAACCAAAAAATAATAATATGGAAGGAGAATACCTAGACCATTTGTACACCGTAACAATTGGGACAAGAAATGAATATATAAACAATACTACGGATGGATCAGTAAGATGGAGAAGTATACAATCAACAGATGAGGATTCAGAACTGGCTTTTCATAGTTGGAAACAAGGCTCGCACAAAACATTCTCAATAATATGCATGAATGTCAGAATGACCAGTTTGGTTGGGACCGAGGTTAGAGAACACCCAGTATACGATGGCACCTCAGACCTAGACAACGTTTTGCAGAACATGGAGGAGCATGTGAGAGAATATCAAAGAATCTCAGTACTAGATATATATTTTTAGAACAACCCCGCCAAATGGTGGGCCACTCATAAAGCCATACTCAGAACTTGGGATGAAGTGACGCAAGCTCTCAATTATAGGTTCGGGAATAAGGAGTAGCTGGAATCAGAAATGTAGATGGATTTCCAAGTTGCACAAGTGTTCAGTGGAGAATATGATCCCCTCATAATTGGAAGGCTACAGGGATACCCTCTCACTCCTGGGTTCAGGTATTTCCCCATTCGCTAGGCCCAATCCCAAAATATTGGTTTGTACATGAGGAAACCAGGAGACAGATCAGTGATTGGAAAACACTGGCAGCTCAATTTTGCAAAGACTTATCATTCACAAGTGAGTACCCTAAACTTGAACTAGCCCTACAAAAGATTCAAGAACTTCTATTTACAACCAATAGCAATAAGAGATCAAACTTTGTAGTGTGTCCCAAGCATACCCAAGAAATTCAGAATAAATACCACTTACCCTCGACTGAAAAGCCTATAGAATGCTATCATATTGGAAAACATTCAGAAATCCTAGATGAATTAGAATAACTGAGAAACCTAGCCGTCAAAGAGACAGAGGGGAGTAGAGAAATCCAAAATACCATACCTAGCCAGACCGATAGTTCCTCTAATCACCCATTAAAATTGAAGAGACTCAACATAGGGACCGAAGAGCAACCCAATATAGCCTTGGTGGGAGATTACTGGGATGAACAAACCAGTCAGAAAATACAAAGTTTACTGCGGGAATATGAGGATTTGTTCCTAAAGACTTTTTCAGAATTAAAGGGAATCAAGGGAGTCATGGGAGAAATGAAGATTGAGTTAAAACCAGGATCTAGGCCTATTAGACATAGACCATACCGTCATAACCCCAAGATAAAAGAGAAATTTAAGAAGGAGATTGACAAGATGTTAGAAGCAGGTCTCATTTTTCCGGTAGAAGAAGCCGAGTGGGTCAGCCCGATATTTATCCAAAGCAAGAAAGACATAGAGGATATTAGAGTCTGTGTAGACTACAGGAGTCTCAACTCCGCCTGTGTGTATGACCCTTTCCCAACACCTTTTACCAATGAAGTACTTGAACAGGTTCCGGGGAAGGAAGCATACTCATTTACAAACAAATTTTCAGGATACCGACAAGTCAGGATCGCCGAAGAGGACAAGAGAAAGACCACTTTCATTACCGAATGGGGATCTTTTGCATACAACATGATGCCATTTGTCTTAAAGAACACCCCTGTAGTTTTTTCGAGGATTGTGATAGCAACCTTTAGAGAATTCATTCACAAATTTATAGAAGTCTACATGGATTATTGGACAATATATAGCCTACTCGAGGAACATATAGCACTGCTAAGGCTAATGTTTGACAGATGCAGAGAATTGAAAATCTCATTAAATCTCAGAAAGTGTATCTTCTGTGTGCCACATGGAAATCTGTTGTGCCAAATAGTCTGCTGAGAAGGAGTATTGGTAGACCCAACTAAAGTTGTGGTCATTGTGAATATGATGCCACCTACGAGTGCTAAACAGTTGCACTCCACACTAGGAGACACATGCTACTATCGTAGGTTCATTTGAAGATATGCCAACATTACTGCACCTCTGGAAAACCTCTTGAAAAAAGATGAAATGTTCCAATGGACTCCTGAATGTGATAAATCATTTGAGACACTTAAGGAGAATCTCATTACAACACCGATTTTGATATTCCCAAACTGGGATAAGGAATTTCATGTCCATGTAGATGCTTCATGAATTTCCTTAGGAGCTATCTTAATGCAACCTGGAGATGGAGCTCTGGATCACACCATCTACTTTACGATTCGGAAGCTATCGCAAGCAGAGCGCAACTATAAAACAATAGAAAGGGAAGGCTTAGAAATGATTTATGCTTTACAAAAATTTAGACATTATCTACTAGGTTCCCATTTCAAATTCTTTACTAACCATTACACATTAAAATACCTACTTAACAAACCTATGATGGAAGGGAGAATTTGTAGATGGATGTTGATATTTTAGGAATTTTCCTTCGAAGTTATCATCAAGACGAGACAATGCAACGTCGGACCTGATCATCTATCCAGACTAGAGTCAAGAGAAAGTGGCAGAGCAGTGGATGACCAGCTCCCAGACGTAGATAGTTTCAAGATTGAGGCCATACTAAAATATCTAGAGGACATAGCGGTCTTTCTTGGTATGGGGGCTTGTCCTGAAATGTATTACACAACCCAGAAATGCCATATAGTCATTAGAGCAACAGATTACCAGTTGATCACCAAACAATTGTATAAACTAGGACTAGACAACATTCTCAGATGATGCATCTTGGATCATGAAAGGAAGGATATACTCTGGGAATTCCATAGAGGAGTTACAGGAGGCCACGTAGGAGGAAAGGTGACGACACAAAAATTTCTACAGGCGAGACTTTGGTGGGCAACACTTTTCAAATATTCAAAAGAATACACTAGATCGTGTAATGTTTGTCAACAGGTAGGCAACCCATCATATTGAGATGAACTACCATTACAACGAGTTAGAGCTCTACAGGCATTTGAGAAATGGGCAGTTGACTTCATCGGACCAATCAACCCCACAAACAAACATTCAAAGTCTAGATACATCATTACTACAACTGACTACCTTACCCATTGGGCAGAAGCAATAGTGGTACAAGACTTTTCGACAAATACTGCTGCCTGATTTATCTTCAAAAATATCATCACCCACTTTGGATGCCCAAGGAGCTAACCAATGATCAGGGAGCTCATTTCATTAGCAACACCATAGCAACATTTACAGTATAATTTATGATTCAACATCACAAGAGTAGTCCATACCACCCACGGGCCAACGGAATAGTCGAAGCCTTCAAAAAAATCCTGGAAAGGGGACTAACAAAGGTCTATTGCACAATCCGAGAGGACTGAGATGATAGCATTCCAACAGTACTATGGGCCTACAGGAAAACTACAAAGAAAATCCATAGATACACATCATTCCATCTATTTTATGGAAGAGAAGCAGTGGTTCCTATAGAGTTCATCACTGCAAGCCTGTATATTGCACAAGTCACACATATGACAAAAGAGGAATCACTGGCGCAGAGACTTGTTGAGTTACAAGAAATTGAGGAAACCCGATTTCTAGCAGACTTCCATCAGTCGGTTGAAAAGGCAAGACAAAAATCTTGGCATGATAGACACATTAAAACCAAGGTATTCACACAAGGGGACAAGGTGTTACTCTATGACAGCCGATACCAAAAGCATTTTGGCAAATTGCATATGCACTGGTGGGGACCTTTCATAGTTGCAGAGATCTGACCTTCAAGAACAATCAGACTCATGCAACTCCACGGTGTGCTACGACCGGGATGGGTGAATGGCGCTCGCCTAAAGCCCTACCTATCTCAAAACTGAGAAAGAAGGACAATCGCTCCAATTAGACGAAGCTTGTACAATAGTTAGATTTGAGTTTTGTTTTCTTTTTGAAATGTTGTAAAGTCAGTTAATAATGTCTATGTGCGTAGTGTTGTGCCATAACACATAGTTCATTTTTTTTGTTTAAGTGTTGGTTGATACAGAATGGACGAATCAGTAGTACAAGACCTAAAGAACGGAAAATTCCATTAATGAAAATCATTAAAGATGGCAGAGACAACCTTTGTGGTCATAGGCGCCATGAATCCTAATCCAATATGAGTTATAGGCCATGTAAACCCAGTCTATTCATAACCTTTATTGCCATTTCAGCACCTTGACTGACATTGTTAATCCATAAAACTGCATTATGACAAGATTCCATCAAATTTTGCATCGAGACACCCACCCGTCAAACAGAAAGGTCTCAATTCGACCATGTCCCTATTTCATTCAAATAAGTAAATGCCAAGATCACCCAATAGGATTTACCTTGATTAAATAGTCCCATTAGACAAATCACACCCAGGTGTGTCTATACGGTCATGATGAGGAGCAATTACTGCTAAAACTTCCCAGTTAAGCCAGGTATAAGGCTCTTAGAACTTTTTCGAGAACATATTGTTTCTAAAAACAAGCATAGCCATTTCCGAATTCAGCAGTGTGAAACAGTTGGGACCACTGTAAAAGACACAGATGTATCCCTTGTTCTTATTTTCCACAAAATAAAAAATGTCTAGAGCCACAGCAAGCCGAAGCACCATGACGAAAGAAGCAGTACTAGATGAGCCCTACAACCCCTGGGTCGAGATCGTGGGTGACCTCAAAGGGAAGGTAGAACACATTAATATACTCGACCTTGACCTCACAGACTCAACCTTATTCCCACAGATGCACAGAAATGTATTTTGGGAGATAGCTCTGGATGGAACTGGAGACATGAATTTTGTACCGAGAGAAGAGTGCATCAACCTATTTAACTCCACCATCATGAACCTGAGAGACTTACCAGTCTTTGGTACCACAGGCGATATTGGGCGTTGCACAAAATTCCTGATAAGCAGAGTGCATGACATAATTCTATGGTTGGATAAGTGGTATCCAATCCATGCAGAAGATATCCAACATCTCACAGGACTATCCTCCCAAGGAGAGGATGTTTTTAAGGGATTTCATAGCCCCAACAAGCACGGGAAAAAGAAAGGTGAGCCCAGCCTATACGAGAAGTTTAACACAAAGAGAGGAGAACACACAACAATCATTGAATCAATACTACCCGAAACAATCCAGACTGGCTACTACATCATAGCTAAAAAGGTTATGAGGTTATACTATAAGGGAGAATGCACCCTAGATGCGCTATCATTCACTGAATTTTGTGCACAGGGAGCAGTTTTCAATTGGTGTAGTTTCATGATGGAAGAACTACTAGTAGCTTGTGAGAAGCACAGGAGAAGGGAGGAACCTTCACCTATGCATACCTACTTGTGGCATTCACAATGCTCAAATGGAAGCCACCTTTGGGAAGACAACCGACAATACCATATAAGGGGCGCATGGCGAAGATGTTTGAGCAATGCCAGTCCAGACTAGACTTGGAGAACACATCACCCAATAATGCAGCCTTTGCCAAATGGTATAATTCTATGATATATGCAATGCAGGGGCTGTGCATCCCACATGAGATCCTCAATTTCAACATGAGGAATATCTTCTTCAGCATGAACCGACACAACACATTCATTTGGTCGAGACATGCCAGCCAAGAAAATTTCCACACACGGATGCTACAATTCTATTTGTATGAGGAAGCTTTTGATAAGGAAGTCATGTCATGGCCAGGAGTTAAACACGGCCCACATAAATCAGGGATGCATTACATTCTTCCTACGGAGATGCTCATGAAAAAAGACAAGGAAACAAGAGAGGGATCGAGTTCAAGCCCCAAGCATAGGAATCTAGATGCTTCGACACAAACAAAATTGGAAGAGGAAGAAGAGATACCGCAGCTGGAGTGGAGGAAAATACCACCCCCCTGAAAGCTACCGAACGATGTTGTGTTGTCAGGTGTGCATGTTAAATAGATCTTGGGCACTGTGCTTGGTACCAAACCAATGGTGAAGAGGCCCAAAATGGGGTCTCACCGAACAAACCCCTGAACCCGCAACCCCTTGCATCTGTCTCTCCCCAGACCTAGGCCATGACCAAAGCCACCACTATCATTGACATTCAAGATGACTCGGACCCTGTAACACTTCCATCCACATTTATCATTGAACAACCTCCACCACCACTCCAATTACCAAACCTTATCACGGCCAGTCCACATCAGACAATAGCCTCAGAGCCGATGCAACTCGACCACCTAGAGACAGAAGAATGATCACCCCCACAAATAACCAGAGAACCACCCAGGACAAGATAAAAAATTCCCGATCCCGACCCCAAAGCCTCAGAAAAACGCACGATGTTGGATGTTCTGAATCCTAACACCCAGGAACAACAACTCGAGTCTTCCGCATAGGAAGAAGATGCACAAAGAAGAAAGGATCATGAACCTAATGGAAACCAACAAATCACCTCACTGACCAAAGGTGAGGGTGCCCAATAAATCACAACGCATGCTGTAGAAGCACAGGAAGATACAAAGATACCAGATGCGCACAATGAGCCAGAAGATAATAAATCATCGCTTGATGAAATTAGGTTTTAGAGGAGGTCCGAACAAAGATCCAGGTGCTGAACGAAGAAGTTGAAGTCACAATGGACCCTATGGGTCAGTAGTAGAATTTTGACCAAATTAAGTAGGATGAAAATGAACTAAATACACTCTATGAGGCACAATCCGTAGCCAAGAAAGAGCTTTCGATTTTCAATCGGTAATTCATACTGCCTATATGAAAATGCATCAAGTTGATGCAAAAACTAATTCCGAGTGGAACTTGTTGGTTGTAGCCAAGCCAAAGGAGTACATAAAAGAAGCAACACAACAGTTCCTTGCAGAAGCATCACTCCTCACTTGGAAATGGTAGGATAAAGTTGAAATCTTTCAAGGAGTAAAACACCGAGCCTTAGAGTTGGTACTAGAATTGGGCCCTTCATTTGAGGAGGTAAAGGAAGAAAAGGCACAAATAGAAGATCCCAAAGAAGAAAAAAATCCGAACAAGGGAAAATAATAGTTTCTCCTGGAGGATGTGAAAGAACCAAGCACTTGAATCGAGGACGAGTCAAGGATTGTGGTTGGAGCCTGTTGGGGCCTTCATTTTTGGGAAATAATTGCACAAGTTTGGACTAAGAATGAGTTGTGAAAAACCTCATCAGAGGCCAGGAGAAATAATAATAGAAAGCAGTTGAGAAATTCAATGCGATGCCAGCTAGGCAACAATCGGTTGCAATAGAACAAGAAATATCGCAAGTCGAGAAGGAAGACACAACCCAACTATATATATAGGGCTGAATATAAGTGTGAGGGGTTGGAGTAGAGTTGGGTTGGAGTAGATTTGGTTGGAGTAGAGTTGGTTGGAGTGGAGTTGGGTTGAGTAGAGTAAGGTTGAGTTGAGTCATGTTGATCAAAGTCGCCCAAGTTTTGGGATTAGTCGTTGATACTTGTTGTAAGTCGAGAGAAGATAAGCAAGAGTCTGTAATGAATTAGAACTGTCAGTTGGAGAGTTGGAGCTCTGAGATATGAGTCCAGGGCCAAGAGTCTGTAATGTACCCTACTATGTGATTCTGAGTCTGTAAACAGAGAAACGGGTGAAATCACGAAGGTGGGTTACACTTTTGTGACAATCGGGTCTCCAAATTTTTGAAAAACAAATTTTCGGCCGAACTAAATAATTTTTTCGGCCGAAAGATATTATTTTCGGCCGAACTATTGTTCGGCCGAAAACATAAACGTCAAATCGAACGGAGCTATAACCGGGCCCTCGATTTGCATGTAGAAATTTGGTCGGCTGGATATTTTTTTTCCGGCAATATTTTTTCGGCCGAACTATTTTTCGGCCGAAAGATTGTTCGGCCGAACAATCTTTCGGCTGAAAAATAGTTCGGCTGAAAAAGGTTTTATATAATTGCCACACATCGATGGATGACGGTTAGAAACTTGTTTGGTTGTGAGGTTGTGTGCGAGAGTCCGTGTCGGCGAGGTTTGTTTTGCAGAGAGCAGTGGTCACGATCTGTGGCCGAGGTCTGTGTCGACGAGGTGTGTCACGGGAGCAGTGGTAGCGGTCGCGGGAACAGTTTCGAGTCATCGCGGGAGAAATTCTTAGGTATTTAACATTCCTGTTTGCCTGTTTGTTTGCGTTTTTATTTATATTGCAGAGTTTTATATGCGTTTGCGTTTGTTGTATATTGCAGAGTTTTTATATGTTGTTTGCGTTTGTTGTATATGCGTTTGCATTTTTTGTATATTCATTTTTATATGCGGTTGTATGCGTTTGTATAATAGTTTTTATATGCGTTTGCGTTTGCGTTTGTATGCATTTTATATGCGTTTGTATATATACTGTATGCGTTTTATATGCGTTTTATATACAATTTTATATGCGTTTGTATATATACAGTTTTATATGCGTTTGTATATTGCGTTTGTATATATACAGTTTTATATGCGTTTGCATATGTATATTGCAGAGTTATATATAGAGTTTTATATGTATATATACAGTTTTATATGCGTTTGTATATTGTGTTTGTATATATAAAGTTTTATATGCGTTTGTATATGTATATTGCAGAGTTATATATTGCACAGTTATATCGTGTTTGTATATTGCACGCATATACAGTTGTATATGCGTTTGTATATGTATATTGCAAAGTTGTATATGCGTATGTATATTGCACAGTTGTATATTGCACAGTTGTTGCACGCAGTTGTATATGTATATTGCACAGTTGTTGCACGCATATACAGTTGTATATGCGTTTGTATATGTTTATATATTGCACAGTTGTATGTGTTTATATATTGCACAGTTATATTGCGTTTATATATTTATATATATTGTTTGTATATGTTTATATATTGCACAGTTGTATGTGTTTATGTATGCGTTTGTATATGTTTATATATTGCACAATTGTATGTTATATGTGTTTATATATTGCACAGTTGTATGTGTTTATATATTGCACAGTTGTATGCGTTTGTATATTGCACAGTTATATTGCGTTTTTATATTGCACAGTTATATATATTGCACAGTTATATTGCATTTGTATATTGCAAAGTTATACTGCGTTTGTATATGTATGTTGCATTGTGCAATATATGTATATTGCACAGTGCAACATACATCTATTGGAATGATAAACTGGAATGATAAATTGATGATACATGCCTGATGCCATTTCTTTTAAAAAAAATTAAACAGAAAACACTCAAGAAAACACTTTAACACCCGTGAAAACTGTCCTAACGGCCCTCAACTCTATACAATAATACAATACATCCACAAATAACAAGGGTGTTTCCACGGATATCAGTATGTGCAACTCTGATTTTAGAGAGAAAGTATGCAGACGCAGACTTCAATGGCTACAGTTTAATAAAAATACAGCTAACATCATATCACAAAACCACAATCCTGGCTAAGAATAGCTTGACTCTCTTTAATGAAGTT